>JAOXXN010000120.1:28873731-28904064 GCA_026770055.1 Myrmophylax atrothorax
GTCTGTCCAGAGCCTGCTCTGTATTCCTGCCATGCGCCGCTATATGCATCATTATAGGAGCTGCCTGTATTTATGTGAGGTAATAGAATTTTATTGGGGGATATAATTCAAAATCTTTATTAAATTTAAGCCAAAATGTAGACGAACTGTGATGTTAAAATATTCATCTATGGACTAAGAGGATTGAGTTCTTATTTTATATTTAGAAATGTGACGTTTATCAGCACCAGACAATTTTGTTATTGAGTCTGTAATAAGAAACAGGGTATAATTTAATTTTCATTTTTAACCCTTGATTAATGTCCACAGCTTTGTGTTTATGACTCTTCACAAGTATTTTGTCAACAAGTAAATGTGCATGCACGATTGTGGTTTATTTTCTTTTCTTTGGTGTTCAATGTCACTTCTAGTTCTGCTTTCTTGCACAAAAAGCCTTTGCTGCAGAATTTAGCATTGTAATTAATTGCTGTGTCTGTGCACATCCAGTGACAATAGACAATAAAATTATTTTTGTGTGCAGGGAGGTTACAAAGCATGTAACTGTTTGTCTTTGAATCCATCAGAGAAAATATGGGGCTCCCCCTCCCATGAAGTTGCCGCCTCCTTACAGAGCCCCTGAGAGGCTGCAGGCAGAGGAAGCTGCTGGGGATGAAGAGGAGGATGAGGATACTTGTGCAGAGCGTGAGTAGTGCCACAATCACTGCATCAGATTACCTTTATTGGACACAACCAGACTGTGATAAACCTGATTGTTGTGTGGGTGCTCAGCGTGGCTGTAACATCCAGTCCCCAACCTGCTTTGGGACTCAGATCATCCTCCCTTCCCAGCCAGGCTCCTATAGCTCAGCTCTTCCCAAGAAATACAGGAAGGGCTCTGTTTATTTTCAGTCTAAAAATGTCTAAGCCATGTCTAGAGGACTGCTTGGGCAGTGAAAGGCAGATGTTACATTTTGCTGTTGTAATTGCAGTGGTAGTTGCACTGAGCAACTTGAAAACCACTGGAACACAGTCCTTGTCTAGAAAACCTGCAGTTGGTCCCAGACAATGCTGTTTGAGCAACGTATTTTCCTTTGAAAAGAAAAGTCTGCTGATTTATGGTATTGTTCTTTACTGAAAAAAGGATCCCTTTAGTTTTTTTGGTAGTACCTTTTATGAGAATGGTTCTGCAATTGTCCTGGTTTGGGTTTTGCAGTGAATTATGACAACATGCACTCTGTGGAAGAGTAGGGACCTAAAGAGTAGGATGCAATGCAGCTTGAGAGCTTCTGGCAACACAACTTAGATTCCAGCATACTGCTTTGAGAATTACAAATCCAGACAAACAGAATATTATTATCCATAGCTTACCTTCCACTAAAATATTTAGGAATACTAAACTGGCAGTTAAGAGTCCTAAATTACTTTCTAAAATAAGTTACCTTGTATTTTTTTATCTCTGTGCTCTTCTTTATCAAATCAGCCTACGGGTGGGATGAGGCCTGGAGCAAATTGGGACTGTATGATCTCTAAGGGCCCTTCTAACCCTGTAACATTCTGTGATTCTGTGTGGCCTTTTGTTGGGGTTTGGTTTGTATTTTTTGCTACAGTGATTTTTCTCATCATCTTTTGTCTTGGAGAGGGTTTTTTTGCCCTGGTTATGGGTCAGCCAAAGCAGAGAGAGAGATGCCTTTGTAGTTTCTGACCTTGCACCAGCCCCATTCAGGGTGGAAGCCCCTACCTTGGGGCTGGTGGGAAAGCTCCTCCAGCTGCTCTTACTGATTTCCTTGGCCATGGTGTGCCATTGAAGCCAAGATAATTAATGAGTTTGGTTGGTTTGTCGCTTTTAGGGCTGCTTTGGTGGAGACAAGAAGGGGTTTGGCAGGTTGTTCTCATGGAAACAGTAATGGGGGTAGAGAAGGAGGGTGTTCAGCTCTTCCTCTGGGGCTTTGAGGGAAAGCTGCAAGTTCTTGAGCTGAGATGTTTCCAGAACGTTCCCTTACTGCGTTTGTCATCCCACTGGTTTGAGTTATACTACAGTTACCTCAGGAGGGTTTTCCAGGGTTTTTCTGGGAAGTGGTAGTGACTTTGACTGCAGACTCTGTGGGTGTTGGATTGAATTTTCTTGAGCTTTCAAACCAGCTCAGTAAAATTCCGGTATTAACAAACTCATTTCAGCTCGTTATTAAAGTTATAATTCCCAGTTAAAGGATATATTTGATAAGTGGGCTGACACCTGACTTCTCTAATTAGGATATTCCTCAATCCAAGAGCTTGCTAGACCTCAGTTAAGACTTTGCTTAGAAATGATTCCTTATAGATGGGCTTGGTCATTTTTCAGCTGTTCTGCCATCCCTGACTATATTGCCAGCTGAGTCTGAAAGCTCAGAAGGTAAAGCTATTTCTGATATTAAATTCATCAATCCTGCCTTGGCAGCAGCACACAGATCTGTTCAGAGGAATCTCCTTTTCTCTCCCCTTTTTACTGACTGAAAATGGTTTGCAGTAGCCATGTTTTCTGTGGATCTTGGAAATCCAAGGCACGCATTTTCCATTTTATTCTTCCCCACCTCATTCTGCCTCTTTCAAATAATAAAACCAGGCTAAGGAAGCTTAAACTAAGTTTGTGCCTCAGCCCTTGCAGTAAAAAGCAAGTTAGAAGTGATCCAACTGTACTTAATGACATAAAGCTTCTCAGCAGCTGTGGAATGGGCTTTTACAGAGTCCCCATTCTGTGATCACTTGGACAACAAAGTTTTCTCTGTGAATTCCACTGCAGTATTGTTTTTGTAAACTGCTTGATGTTCACAACTTCTGTCCTGACTCTTGAGCACCTTTCCCAGAAGCTCAACCCAGGCCAGCATTTGTTTTTTTAACACTGTCCATTTTCATGTTCATGTTGATCTGCTCCTTGCCCACTTACCCTACTAATTCTACTCCTTTTGTAACCTTAACTAATAATAAGTGTACAGGTCAGGTAGATTTACTGCCTTCCTTATTTAGAAGATAAAGCATCTGAAAAGGAAGGTGTGGTGTCAGCTCAGGTAAATTCACATCAAAACCTCTCCTTTCATTTGTTTCCTGTAGTTCTCCATCTGTCATAGCATGGAAGGCCTTGGAGGGCATTTTGGGCTGGGACAGCTGCTCAGTCTGTCCTCTGGTTGTGCTCCTCATGGATTTTATTTTCTTTTTTTTAGTATTCTTATTAAATACAGCTGCATTGTCACAAACCTGCTCATCGATTTCTTTCATACTCCAGAAATACTTTACTTGCTCCACTTGACATTTTTTTCTCCTTCTTTGTTACTTCTTTCAACCCATTCTCACATCTTTTATCTCCACGTCCTTCGTTGTTCCCCCAGACTGAAAATGAGAGCAGAGCATTGTTAGTCTTCCTGCCATGCTTGGAGAATTTTTCTTTCCTTTCCCATCCCTACTGCCTCACAGGCTCCGTGTTTTGTCTGTTTTCTCCTTAAACTGGCTGAAAAACCTTTTGGTATTGATTTAATCTCCCCTGTGGGATCTAAATCCACTTGCCTTTTGGCAATGCTCCCTTTTATTCCTGTTTTTCCCCTACTGAAAGTGTAGCTTTCATTGCCGACTTGTTGGAACAAACAGTCACTTCTTGTAGGTGTTTCCCCTTTTCTTTCCAAGGGTTATTTTTGATCCCCAAAGGGTGAATCCTTGTTGGGAGGAGAAACTCCAGACATGTCCTGCATGTCTCTGTGGTATAAGAAGTTTAAAGTTCAGGTGTTTTGTTTTTTGGGGTTTTTTTTCCAAATGTGACTTTTTGCACCCAAGCCCCTCAAGTTTCAGATCTGCTTTTCCTTTATATTTCAGTCTCATACCACCAGTGCTTCAAATATTATTTCCTAAGTTCTTAGATTTTTTTTAGACTTTGAAGGCAAATTGAAAATCGTATTTCCTTTTGGCTTTTTCTTCTTCTAGTGATACTGTCAAGTCTTCATCAGTATCCAGCTCTAACCTTGTGTGACGAGGGTTTTGTTTTCTCTTTGCTCTGACTTTGCTGTTTGAGGGCTTTCAGTTTATGCTTCAAAACATTTTTGTACAACTTGCACCATGTGCATCCTGCTGCAAAAGGAGCCTTCAAAATCCTTCATCTTCCAGACCTGAAAAGATTACAATTACAACACAGATTTGGAGTTTTTCCTTCCCACACTTGTCCATGGCAGAGGTTATTTTGGAGAGATTTTTTTTTAAGACTTCCCAAACCTTAAAACCATCAGGTTTTGAATAGGATTTTTTTTTTTTAAATCAAAACAAGTAAAAAGAGGGGAGAACATACAAAGGAGCTATTTGTGCTTGGAGCAGCTGGGCTGTAACTGCATCAATGGGCAGTGGTGTGTTTTCCTGGAGTGGGGCGGCTGGAGGTGTGCACTGAGAACCTGCTAATGGACTAATGTGCCCCCCGGTGTGGCTCGTTGCTGTAATGAGGGGTTGGTAGTAAAAAGCAGCAGAGGAAATGGATGGGCAGAGCAGTTTGTAATGGAATGTTTTGTAAGGTTTTCCTTGGGGGAATTCATAGCTGTACAATTTAGATATACTTTTGTGACTGAGTTGCAGCAATCATAAATTAGACAGGAAAGACCTTAAAAACCATTCTAAGAAACCTAAAAAAGACAACTGTTGAAATAATTTTAAATCCTTAGTTTCAATTGCTGTTATATTTTGAGTTAAATCTTTTGCCGGTTGGTTGACTGAGATCGATCTGGTTGGTTTCAAATAAGTTTAAAATCATAAAAATAGATAATAATAAAAAAATTGTGGAAGGTAGGTTAGATAATGGACTTAAGCTACTGCAGTGCTCAGACTTCCTGTCTGCAAGGGTATTAAACTGTATCTAATAAGGGGATAATAATGCCCCCTTCCTTTTATTTTGTCTCTAGATAATGTAGAAATCAATGAAGCTGTAAGAAAGCACAATGATTTATCCTCCTAAAATGCTTTTTGAGGTACGGTGGTTTCTCTACCAGAGCAAGAGATTTTAAAACTTCTCTGGTGTTTCAACTCTTCATTCCTCCCTGTAAGGGTGAGGGGCTGGAATGGATTGCCCAGAGAAGCTGTGGCTGCCCCATCCCTGGGAGTGTCCAAGGCCAGGTTGGACAGGGCTTGGAGCAATCTGGGATAGTGGGAGGTGATCCTTGAGGAAGGTCTGGCCAAATCCATGGGGTGTGCAGACACAGCAGCTCAGAAATGTCTGTGCACTGCTGTGGGTGAGAGAGAGAACACGATCAGCAGCACTTTGGGAAAACACCAGAATTATTAACAAGTTAGAATTATTAACAAGTGACTAAATAAAAGCAAACCTACTCATAATATAATTCCTGGGTAGTTTCTTATTTGAAGTCTGGTTTATTCAAAGCTGTGCTAAGACTGTAGAAAAGCAAGCCTAAATTTTGCTTTCATTTTGGGGGGGATCACCAGAAAGTGTTTGTCTTCAGTGGAGGCAGCTCCTGTAGCCAAACTCTGCCTCTCCAATAGATGTCACTGCAATCAACAGCAAACAGAGATGATGCTCCAAGAGGAAAACGTAGCTTGGAAAAAAGGCTTCAAGAATTATGAAAATAAGACATTGAAAAAGTAGTAATTGTGGTATTTAATTTCCTTAAATATAGTAACAAGTGTATCCAATAGGGTGGATTTCCAAAGATCATGCAAGAGCCAGGATTAGACAAATAGAGCAGAGACTTTCATTTTTCAGCTGTGTTAATCTCTATTTAATGTGACTCTGTACTGCTAATCTTCTTTTCCCATTCTTGTTCTGACCCATAATTAGCTCAAAGGCGTAGGTTTTGCAACAGCCCTAAAATCAGATCCCGAACATGCTGGGCAGACCCACGAGCTGTGGTGCCACATGAGGGTGGATGAGGGAGTTGGTGTCACTGCAGTTTGAGGATGTGGGTTAGTTTGGGGTTTTGTTTTTGGGCTGCTTTCTTTACTCTGTTTGTGAATCACACACACAGTTATCATCTGATGAAGTATTGCGAGAGGAAATTACATTTTTGATGAAGTAATAGTAAAATTGCAGCTGGGACTTCTTGTGGTTTTTACTGTGTGCTTGACATAATGCACTGAACAGATGGCTGTGTGTGTGCTGTGAGACATATTCTAAAGGAAGGACAATGAACTTTAAAAATGAACAAATTAATGGTATTAACGAAATAACTGAGTATTTTGAGTTGTTTTAAATGTAGCATTTGGAGGAGAGGATTAGTAAGGGCTTCCCAAAATAACGAAGTATGTTTATAAATTTAGAGAGAGATTTTATCTTTGCCTTTTTTAATTACTAAATGAAGGATTTTGAGTCTTTTCAGTGTTTCAGTTCAGCATTCATTGTGGGGAAACTAATCTTGCTTGTTTAGGGTTTCAGCAAAATACAAGTTATGATGAAGTTTGAGCCTTTTTATGCTTATAATGACAGATTGGTTTTGTTTCCTGACATTAAACAAAAACAAAACAAGCAAACCCTATGCCATGAACACACATCAGTGTGGGGAAACTGCACGATTTGCAGCACTGGGAAATAACGGATTTAATGAAGCCTTTTGACTAAGAGAAATTAATTTTTAACCCCTGCCGCTTGCAGGAGAAGGATGCTCAGATAAATAACATTATTAACTGCTGCTGTGCCAGGCAGTGGGTCGTGGAGCACGAAGGTACCTGCAGCTCCCAGGGATATAAACACAGGCTGGAGGTGACTCGTGTTTGGGGACAGAGATGTCATTCGGATGCTGGCAGAGTGAGCCAGAGCACAGGCAGCAGCTGAGAGATCCGTGGGGCAGAGGTGGGAAACCAGGGAGCTGCTGCTCCCTGCACACTTCCATAGGCAGCTCCCATCCGCTGGCAGATGTAACTGGAAGCTCGTGGGCAGCCTGAAATTAATGTAATTGATGGCATCTCATAATAGAAACAGACAGACGGTTTGCCCTTAAGGAGAGAAAAATCTCAGGAAAATAGGCCCAAGGTCGTCAGAAGAAAGACAAGCCCTGAGTCTGTGTGTGATGAGGATTTGAGCTGCTTACAGCATTGAATGTTTGTCAGGAATGCAGATATCCTGAAGCACATGCTGGTACAGCAATGGTACAAGGGGGTTTCCCAGGTAAGGATTCACATCTATCTCTATATTGTGTTTGTGCCCAGCAAGTCATTTTTAAGCATTTTTAGTGATAATTTAGAACTAGTGAAGGGCTGGAAAAAGAAAATAACGGTAGAGATCATTTTTTTTTATCCCTCAGTTTGAAATGTGAACATATAGCATGATTGGAATATTGAATACATTGAATATCTTTAAAATATTTTGTCTTATGTTTGCTTTTAAATCATTGTTTCTGTGTATGTTAGTGCTCAACATTCTTATATACAAAACTGACGTGAGCAGCAGTGCTTAAAGTATAAGAATTCCCAGCATTAAATTTCTTGCTGTATAGAATAATCTACTCTTCCATAACTGTTATTGTAATGCAGAGACAGATGGCTGAATTTTCTTCACTTTGCTTGTTAAGAATGTGTTAGGTAAATGTTTTTAGACTAAAATAAAAAGCTGCTGGGAATCTAAACTGAATATTCAGCATTTTCATGGTAGAAGGAGGCAAAGGAAGAATAAAGCAATGTGATAGTAAACAAATGAGCTATTGGCAATGAAGGATAATCTAATCTTTAAATATTGCCTTAGATTGCATTTGTTCTTAGGTATGAGCTTTTCTTGCAGCACAAGCCAGGTATCCAGAGAATAACACTGAAAGGCTCGGCATGTTAGAAGGTTATTACATTATTATTGTCTGAGGCACAGTGCAGGTGGCTGATGCTGCTTGGGATCTTTGATCTTACTCAGGTGTTACAGATAAGTAATTTCATCTAACTTACAGATAGAAGATAATGCCAGTGGTATAAATCTGTAGACACAGGTACAAACTTGCTAAGAAAGGATAATACAAGTAGATCTTTATAGTCAAGTACACTTAATACCACTGCAATGACTTGCAACTCAAAATATGTTAAAAGGATGTAAATATTGGAATATATAAATGAAAGGCAACCAGTAGCTCATAAAACAGGGTTATGTGTTTATGTTCCTGACTAATAATCCGATTTTCAGATAGGAAGATCTCTTTCATCATTACCATCATAAATGATGTTACTCCATTGCACAGAGAAAAAAAATTAAAAAGGAAACTCTACAGTGCCTCATGTCTTGCCCAGACTAGCACAGCATTGCTTCTAGTTAGCATACAGAGCAGATTATTTGCATAATAGCTCTGTTCCAAAATGGTCTGCTTGGTTTAAGCAGTAGCTGCTCCCAATATGCAGTGGAAGTGAGGCTCTAACAGAAGGGAAATACAAAAATGTTAAATGGTAGTGATTTTATTCTTTACAGATATTACCTAGTTTTCCACAGCATTGCAGCAATTGAGGCAGCTGTCCAGAATCACTTCTTGAACTGTTTGAGGAAGTTGAAGTTATCTTTTGCTGCTCAGTTTGAAGACTTGATTCTCCCTTATTCACTATAGTGGCTTAGGGGCTGGCCATCAATTTGAGCAGGTGTGTAATTGCTCTTTATCAGGATAGGAGGCATTTAAAGAGCAATTCAGAGTATTTATCTGCATGTGCTGCCTGTACTACACTATGACAGACTAGTAAAAATTTGCTTTATGCCTTGTAGAGGCCACGTGTGTATTGAAAGCTGCTTGCAAGCTGATGACATTAAGAAGGAAATCTGTATACATATATGCATATATATTTGTGTGTAAAACCCAGCCATCTGCAGCAGAAGAATGTCAGCAAATTCAAAATACTTTTGCCATATTGACATAGTAGAGATGTGACAACTGGATAAAGGGCAGGTGGTTCTTTCTGCTATCCCAGAAGTAATAATGAGCCTTTTATAATCAGTATAATTGTGTGCCTGTCTCTTTGCTTCAGCAGTGCTTGGAGGTCATGGTTTGTTCTTCTCCAAAAAGTTAATAGAAGAAATGTTACAGTACTGAGGTTGCCCAGAGAGGTTGTGGACTCCTCATCCCTGGAAGTGTCCAAGGCCAGGTTGGAAGGGGCTTGGAGCAGCCTGGGATTGTGGAAGGTGTCCCTGCCCATGGCAGGGGGTGGAACAAGGTGGGCTTTAAGGCTTGAATCCAAACGGTTCTGGAATTCAGAATCCAGGAGCAGAGTTAATGTTGGCTTCATATTCTGAGGTTGTTTTGAGAATGTAGGGGAGAAGGGGAACAAAATGGAATAATGGTGTTTGTGAGTTAGGACATTCAACAGGAAAAAGGACAGGTGAGGGGCCTGGTTGGGGTCGTGCTCTGGGGGAAGGACCAGGGTTAAGTGTAGGGAAGGACCCTCATGCCATTGTGCAGACAAGCCAGCACAGAGCCAGGAGCCACTGCCATCCCAACAGCAGCAGCTGAGCAAGCTAAATTTGGGAATTCCTGCTCAGGTGATGGGTGTGCTGCTGCACAGGGCTCCAGGTGTATTACATACACTGTCTGAAGTCAGGAGTTGTAAACCTTGACATTGTCACCATTTTGTGATTGTTCTGTAGGTACTAAATGCTTTTAACAGTTGGGGGGGGGTTGTTTTGGTTTTTTTTCAATGCTTTAGATAGTTTCAGCGTGGGTTTTGTATCTCTGAACTGAAACCCAAGTGCATCAGCTATTACAGATTTATAAATATTGATGGGTTTTTTCTGCCATTTCAGAATTGTAGGCTTAAGTCGAGTTTTTTAGCCTGTAAATGTTAAACTTCTGTAGTATTTTGAACTCTATACCTCTGTAGAGGTACAGACTTCCTCCCAGTCTGTAGTGGGAAGTTATCATTTCCATGGTGTGATGGTCCTGGGAATATTATGAGGTATTTTGCATAAGGTTCCATACTTGTAAAGTGCTGTTACTTAAGAGCTGAACCACATACCTAAATTGGGAGGAATTGGGATGGGAATGGCAGAGGGTATGAAGGCACAAGGAATTTGCCTGTGTGTGCACATACAGCTGTGGCTCTTAGTGCAGTGCTTGTGGGAGCAGAGAGGGATTGCACTTTCCAAATGGTTTCTAAAGCTGCTGTGCTACTGAGTCTCCATCCCTCCAGGTGCTCTGGGAGCAGCAGCATTTGCTGGACCTTAAAACAACACCAAAGTGTATCCTGTGCTACTACAGTGTGTAATGGTCCTTAAATTTGTCTGTCAGAGCTGTGACTGTTCTGTGACACAATCACTGGGGCCACTCAGGCACAGCAGGGCAGCTGGATGGCCACGGAAGGAGGAGGGATGAGATTCCCTTGGTGCTGAACCCCCTTGCTCCCTGTGCCAGGCTCACCTGCAACTTTGGAAATTTAGACGTTTTTCTGCACTGGCTTGTAAACCTTAATACAAACTGTGTTCTGAACCAGAAACTATTTATTTTTTCCAAGTGTTTGGCAAAAAAATCTGCTTTAAACCTGTAAGGTTTGGCTGTAATTTCCTCCATTTTGTAACCTGTTAGTCTTCTTAGGGATATGACAGGTTATTTAAGGATTAATGCAGTATCACTTAGTTGTGCATCATTAATGGATTTAAATAGACAATGCTGTAATTTAACAGCAAGAGTTCAGTCCAGGATTGGGTTGTTAGAAGTATAGATGATGGGGTTTCTAAAATACTGTTTATATAGAAGATGTGATTCTTTAAATCCTGTTTTTCAAGGGCAGAAAGGCATTCAGTGACCAGCCTGCCAGTGTGGCACAGAGTGAGGTATCACTGAAGGGCTGGGAGAAGAGTGGAAGGGGAAGAAATGAGATGAGACAGGGAGGTGATGGATGAGAGAGCAAGTAGAGCTGGATGTAGGCTGAGCACAGGCAGCTGCTGAGTGAGGGCCAAGACGGAGGTGGAAAGGGATTTTGTGAGGAATGAGGAGTGCAGCGAAGCCTTTTTGGGCCAGAAGGCTGTGGCCATCTTTGTGTGTGTGCAGGAGGCATGTTGTGGTGATGGAAACAGGCAGGACTCGCCCAGTGACACGTGTCAGGGACGGTGCATGGAAGGGCAGAGCGAGCGGCGCCAGCGGCAGCTGCTGGTGGAAGACTCCTGGCATGGAGCAATCCAACGGGAAAACCCTTCCGGCATCCCTGGATGGGGCTGTGTGACAGCCACTTGGTACATCTGCTCCAGCCCCTGCTGCCTGTCCCTTGACAGGCCTGTGCTGGCAGAACTCCCGTGCCTTTCCAACTGATTCCTGGGCTCAGAAGAGCCGTTTGAGGCAGGACGGAGGTACCGGTTGGGCACCTCCAGCCAGGGCTCGAGTGCAGAGCTGTGGAGATTTTAACGAGTAGTTCTGTGAGTGCTGCAGCTAATGAAGTTGGATTCCCACAGATTTGTGTCTCCCCTTTGCCTGACTTGGGTGTTGGGGAAGGTGTGAGCTCCGATTTAAACTTTTCCTGTGGCTGGGGCGGTTCTGGGGCCTTTGTCTCATGTGAATTCTTTGACGCTTTAATAAAGTGTGATCTCACACCGAAGTCTTTCCCCCAGTCAGGGCATTTATCAGGTTTCTCTCCTGCCTGTTTTCATGAACCTTTTATAGTGCCTTTGAGGCGCCTGGTCCACCCTCAGATTTGCTTCCAATTGGCTGGTGCATTCAGAGGTTTGGGGGGCAGCAGCTTGGGCTGCACAGGGGATGGTTGCATACGCTTTGGTCCTATAGAAAAACAGAATTAAATTATTTACCATATTAGAACTAAACTTAATTTATATTAGGCGATGAAAATATAACTAATAAACACTGGAGCATAACCCCAGGACTGCAGTTGGGAAGACCTGGCATCTCTTCTGGTTGGTTGCCATCTGTTGGGTGTCTTGGTTGACCATCTGTTGTAAGAGACACAAAAGCATCTTGAGCCTTCTGGAGCACCACACCACAGTTTCCAGAGGTTAGGTGGCCATGTCAGTTTAAAAATAAATGGAATTAAAAGCAGGATCTGTGGAGTTCCAGCTTACCCAAATGACAGTGTTTATTTCTGAAGAACAAGTCTTGGATGCGTCTGAATCATCCCATTTGAAGGCTAAATTTCATCAGAGAAAAAAAGAATATCAATTGAATATCAACTCAGAAGAATTACAGTAAAAATTACCATACCTCACTTTTATTTCTCCCTCAAGCCTTTATTTTTTAGCTTTCTCTTAGTTGATTTTCTCTTCCAGTCAGGGTGGAAAAAGTGAGTCTATTTAATATAGTGAAGTTTATCCGTTTAGCTCTTCCTCTTGGATAAATCCTTGGAGATGGATTTCTTTTGCCAGAAGGAAAAAGAGAGACTGCCTGACATATTGCAAGTCTCTGTTCACATACATTATCAATTTCCTGATTATAATTGTGTTCATTTAAAAAAATGCCCAAAGCTTAATGCATTGATATCTTTATTTCATTAAATACATTAAAGGGAAGCTATTTGTTGCCTAATGACATGTTTTGGTACTAAAAAAGATCGGTTCAAATTCTCTGTTCTCTTGTTTATGATACAATTTTTCTTCTGCAGAGAAATGAATGTCTTGCTTAGCACCTCTTATTTGAAGCAAAGGTGTCTGACCCTGCTACTTTTATTTTGTGACTCTTCTTTGTGGAGGAGCAAACAGGTTTGCCAGGCTCTGTCCTTTGCAGAGATTAAAAATAAATAATCAGAATAGAACTTCTAATACAAAATATTGGTTTATTTAATCAAATCTGTCAAGTGTTATGATGTCATAAGTGCAGCACAAACCTGATTAAATCCTTCAATGACTCTCAAGGCAGCTGATTAAATAAGATGTGTGGTTTATTTAGGGGAGAGTATGCAACTGGTTTATGATTTCACAGTGATAGAAAATTGGGGGGTTGTGTGGGAAGGAATTTTTATCCTTTCATCTTTCCAGGTCCCTCCACCTCACCTGATGGAAAAGGAAAATGGCAGCTGGCTGTGTAAATGCAGGAGTTACTCTGATATTTTCTGTGCTAGAAAAAATTCTGTGTTTTTATTACCTCTGCATAAGACAATTTAAAATTCTTCCTGAAACTCTTGCTGTCTCATTTTAAGGAAACTTTCAAGTTAATTCTTTATTTGGTTGCCCTTGTCTTTTGGAATAACAGCATTAATCAAACAGTGTGTTTTCAGCCTGGAAGTTTGTATTTTAGTTGTTTAGCTATGTGAGAAGTGTTCACTTTGTCATCCTCTCAAAATGTTCTGCTGGAAAGAGCTCCACCATGGAGGAGGAGTGGTTTTTGTGGAGTGTTGGTGACCTGCAGGGTTCTGCCACCAGAGCTGGCTTGGACCGAGGAGGGACGGAGGACATTGTCCTTCAGCTCCACTTCTCATGGGGCTTCTCATGGGCTAGACCATGATTTCAATCAGAGTGCTGGGCTGCAGGTCCCTGTCTTTGATCCTCTCCCCATAAGGCTGGGAAAGGTTTTCACTTTGGGAAGCAGCTCGAGCAGCGGCGGCGCCGCCTCAGCAATGGAGTGCCCGGGCTGAGTGCGGAGAAGGGCGATGGTCGGGGTGGGCTGGGCACAGCCTGCTGTGCCCTGCTCTACCAGCTGGACCAGGGGGTGAGACCCCAAAACGCAGAGAGGGGAGCTGCAGTTTGCTTCCCCCGGAATGGGAGTGGAAGCTGAAGCCCTGGTGAAGATGAGAGCGCAGAGGTGAACCAGATCTTGCTCGTAGCTGAGTCTTGTAGCTCAGAGTCTGCCTTGGGAAAGGGCTCCTGTGGACTGGTGTTACCAGAGATGGCCAGCAGTACTGTCTTAATCATGGAGAGCCAATTAGGTAGCAGAAACCTTGTCTGGAGGTGTAGGAGTCTGTCTTATGAGTTGCAGATCTCTCTTGAACCTGAAGCCAACAGCTGCCCATGGTGGCTGTTCTGCATTTAATACTGTGATTAACACATCAGACACCACAGATGGAATAAACACATCCAAGCTGAAGTTACAGAAAAATCTTGTAGAACAGTTATTATTACATTTTTATTAACATAAGGGTCTTTGAAGTGTAATTATAGGTGTGTATCTGTTTTGTTCTAAGGCACAGAAATCTGCAGCAGTGCCAGGTGCTGTTGTCTTTCATTCTTATTTCTCATTTTACCAGTTGTTTTGCACTCTCACTTTTCATTTCACCTCAGCTGTCCAAGGAAAACTGTGACATCAGGGAACTCAGGTTTATACTGAAACAAAGCCTGAGGACTTGGGTACAATTTGCTAGGTCAAAATTCAAAAGTCACCACATAATTTGTAAGTGTTTGAGGAGGTATAATCAGTTTGATGGAAGACAAATCAGGTATGAACCTAACTAAGTATTGATAGCTGCCTAAATGTATAAAAAATGAGATAAACAGTACTAAAGACATTATGGGGCTGGTTAGGTCTGTTCTAGATGTGAACTCAGTCACCTCATGTCCTTTAAAATCTGGATATGCATCTTGTTTAATATTAATCTGCTTTTTAATTTAAATTGGATTTGCAGTTCGTTTAAATCAAACATTTTCTGCTTTTAACGTGCACTGTAAGTTTTAAAAGGCAATCCACATAAAGTTCTGAGCGTACTCTAGCCTATTAGCACAATTTTTCTGCATAGTTTTTTCTTTTAAAGTATGTGTGCACCCAGAGAATTGAGAGAAATCTGGACCCAGCACTGACTGTAGTAAAAACCCAGCTTTTGACTTGTTCCTCAGCAGCCTGAAACAAAGCCCTATTCTCTCTCCAACTCATTCAGTGGGAATGAAAACAGCTTATCAAACTTGAACAACTTGTTAGGAGCTGAAAAAGGATATTTTTCTTTGCTGGGCTGCGAATAAAAGCTCAGAGTGTGAAGTTGAGAGTTGTCAGTTGGAAAATTCTGGAAGTGTTTGTGGGCACGGTGTGGTGGCAGAGCCTCCTCCGAGGTCACCGCGCAGCGTCGTCGTTACCGAGGTGTGTGTGACAGCCCCGAGACACACCAAAGGAAACCTTGGGCAGAGTGGAAATTAGACCCTTTAAAATGGGTTTGATCACCACAGAACCTCCATTATCTACCCTGAGGATAACAATGCTCCCGTTAAATATTGCAGTTTTAAAGGAAAGCGTTTCACTGGAAACATTTTTCTGGTATTAATCATAATTGGCATGTTTGTGGGCGGTATTTTTATTACAAAGCTGTTGCTTATGTTT
Source organism: Myrmophylax atrothorax (assembly GCA_026770055.1). Classification (NCBI taxonomy): domain Eukaryota; kingdom Metazoa; phylum Chordata; class Aves; order Passeriformes; family Thamnophilidae; genus Myrmophylax; species Myrmophylax atrothorax. The sequence continues at coordinate 28,888,854 of JAOXXN010000120.1, forward strand.
TAATTACATTCTCGTCTCTGTCCAAATACAAACAGTGTATGTTGTTAGGAAAAATATATAGTATAGAAGGAAAGTTGTTCACAGTATCTGACATATGACAGATGTATCATAAACTTTACATTTCCTTAAATGCTTATATATCTACTTACAATTCTTGGATCCCCAGTTTGTCTAGAGAAGGAACATGCAATGTAAATACAGTATTTAGTTGCAAATAACTGTATTGTAGGAACCAAATACTTACAATCAATCTATTAAAGAGGATTAAAATTTATAATTAAGGTCACCACTGGATTAAATCACAGCTGAAGTACCTGATCATGATCAATGTTTTGTGGGGCTTCTTGCTGTTTAGATTTGCACTGGGAGCATCTTCCTGGGTTTTGCAGCCCCAGAGGGCCTATCCAACTGGTGACCATTCTGGAGACCTTCCATTAAGAATTTTCTGTGGATCTTTGTCTTCATCAGTGGAGGTTGTGTTTGCTGGTCAAAAAGTCTTTTATTCTTAAATCCAGACATCATCTTGTTTTCTCTAATCTTCCTCTGGATGGAGGAGATTCAGGCTCTTATTGCAGGTTCTGAAGGTAATCAAATTAAATGAATCACTAAGCAAAAAATGTCTCATCATCTTGACTTCTGAGAGGTGGGGTCTGTGCTGCCTCTCACAGTTACTTATCACAGGGCCCCTGAAAGTCTTCATTAGGTAACAAACTCTCAGTTTCTGACAATAGTCTGACACAGGTCTCTTTTAATGAGACTCTGTGCACAAAGATTCCAAGATAAAGGCTGTGCCAGTCACTTTGTGGGAACATCATTATTTAAAGATGAAACTCTCCCAGATCAAGTTGCTCTGTATTACTGTCAGGGGAGGAAGAATTTAAATGTTCACAATAGTCATTTGTTTGTGTTGAGACCAAGCGGAAAGGCAGTGGATGAGAATTCCCAATATTCAGACACTCCTCTATCAAAGGAATGAGGAGCTTTCAAATCCAAGTGTAGGGAATGGATTATGGATCCCAGCAGAGCAAGGTGATTAGGGACAAACCGGAAAACGTGGTCCCACCAGGAGCTGAACTTGGATGATCCTCGTGGGCCCCTTCCAGCTCAGGCTATTCTGTGATCCTGTGACTCTACCAGAAAGAGCAGGTTAGAAAATAAATTTCTCTCCCAGTTGTGGGATGTTTTACAAAACTGCCTTGTAAAGGGGGACATTAAAACCTCATCTGTCACAGCACCTGGGAGTGTGATGTGCGTGTCTGTCGTGCACCCTCACAGCTCCCCCATGCTTGGTGGGCACGGCAGTGCCAGGTGATAGCTGGAATTTCCTTGGGACTTTGCAGATGGAAGGCAGTATTTCCTGATGTTCTGACACTGTTCAGGCTTCCCAGAGAGCTGTGTTAGGCAAACCTCAGCAGAGCAGGAGCCAGACTGTTCTCTGGGGAGGTGCAGCTGTGATAACTGAGCCTTATCTCTGGGCCAGCACCAGCACACAGGCTGGGAAGCTCTGGAGACTGTGGAGTGTTGGCCTTAGGTGACTTCAGCTGCACAGTACCACAAATACACTGCAATAAGTTACAGTAGAGTATTTTACGGGATTTTTCTCTTAAAAATGGGGTATACAGCAGCTGGCTTTTGAGCCTACCCCACATTTTAAGGTTGTAGTTGCTTCAAAACCCTTTCAGTTGAGCCTTTTGTGGGCCCAGACATAGCCACGATGTGATGTATTTTTACACATAACTATTTGTATCCTCAGAGAGGATTTTATCAAAAGGTAAAATATCTTTGTTGCTTTTTGGTTGTATTTAATCACCTCGTGGCAGTCTGCTGCTCCAGCAGTGTGTCTCCTGTCTGGAGGAAACAACCAGTTTGCCAGTCCTTTCCTCCAAAGCCTGGAGGACTGTGGGATCATCAGCTGGAGCAGAGGCACTCTGAGCTCAGCTCTGCTAAGCGACTGATTGTAGCATCACAGCACCCAGAGGAGGTCACTTCTGAGGAAACCCAAGTGCTTCCAGGGGGGTTAATGCATCATTTGAAAGGCAAATGAGTGGAAATATTGCATAAGGGGAGGGCAGATTCCCTTACAATCAGAAATTATTAACATCAGGATGCTCTACTTACCACACCTTCACTAAATCTCCTTTTAAAAGATCTCGGATAAACATCAGCATGAATAGACTCATCACGGCCTTCTCATCTAATTAAAATAGAAAACCATACAATATCTCTTCCTCACAGGACTTCAGTGTTGTGTAGTAAAACTGCAGCTTTAGAACAAAGCTTTGGGCCTGAATAAGGAAAAAATGGTTGGCAAGAAGTCCATTTGTTCCAGATGTTGGTGTGAGATGGTGCAAGCATTGGAGATACTCCCTGGTGTTATGGGCTGCAGTTACCCTGGTTTTCAGCCACTTTTCTCCCTGCTGTTGTCTTTGGGTGTGTGATGGTTCCTTGATTATAGGAAGAAGTAATTGTTGATAACTGTTTCTAAATGCCACCTGCTCACAGGAACAAACTGAAATGGTACTTGAAGTGGAGATTCTCATTATACTCTTCTCCCTGCATTAGTTCTCAAGCACCAGCAGAGATTTTTACCTTCCGCTGTAGAAAGTGATGTGAGGGACAAGTGGGATTGAAGGAGAGCATTGGAGGGGAAGGGAAGTTTCCTTGTGTGAGCTGAGAAGCTGCTGCAAGTGCTTGCTTGGCAGGAGAGGAGAAAAATGGAATGGGAGCCTGAGCTGGAGGGAGCAGCAAGAAGAGAAGACATTTGGAGATGCCAAATAATAGCCCAAAACAAGAAAAAAAGGGTGAGTCTTCAAGTTAGGGTAAGGACATTGTCTCAGGAAAGTTTAATGTACACTTGTTTTGCCTCTTAAAGTGGGGTGGTTTGTGAGGATGTGCAAGCTCAGATGTTCATCTGGAGAAGGTTTTTCTCTGAGGCGCCTGTGCCTGCTCTGCCCCTCATGGAATTAAAAGCAGTGTTGGAGTGTTTTGGCTGGCAGTGTTTTGGGGAGGAAGAGGCCTGGAGCTCTCTTTTTTAAATGGGAGCATTAATTAAACTATGCCACAGGATAGTAGAAATGCTGGGGTTTATTTTCCTCTGCAAATCTTCAGTTTTGGTAAATGAATGGTGTACATGAAGCAAAGTGTTGGCAAAGGGGCGGTGTGGCTGTCAGAGGGGGATTGTAGGAGATGCTGTGTTTGTGCATCAGATAGGGAATCCACAGCTGCCCCATCCCACTGCAGGGATGCTCCCTGCCCCAGCTTTGGAGATAACAGCACCCACAAAGGTGGGACAGACTGTCCTCTCCTCCCCTCTCATCACCTGAGGGAGGGGGACTGGTCAGAACGCAATCTCTGGCTCTTCCATTTGGATTTGCCAGTTTTGAATAACACTGCCTTATTTTTCTCATGCTTACTGGTCACCAAAAGAGGAATTGGAGTGATTTAATGGAATTTAAGAAAGCTTTACAGAAACTCTCTCTATTTTTCAGTTTAATGCTTTTGAAAAGAGATGAGTGCATCACTTTTGGGATAAGGTTTGAAGAACTGTCTGCCTCCTTGGAGCTGAATAGAGGGCTAGTGGGAAGATTAAAACAATAAGCTTATTACGTTATTAGTAGTGGGAGAATTCTAAACCCCATTTGTTCAATTATGGTCCCTTCAATATGCTTATTTAGGTTCTTGTAAATTGTAATCAGTAAATTAGACGTGCTGCCCTCACAGCTCCAGGGTTACCTTTCAAGGGACTTCCTACATTATTTTTTTTTAATGTTTATAGTGAAATCAAGAAGGGAATTAGTTGCTTGCTATGCAAGGTTGGCTCTGTGTGGTGGATGCTGCCTGCATTCTGATGCCTGTCAGTGCTGAGTGAAGAGCAGGGAAATCTCGGGAAAGGCCAGCACTGAAACCACGTTATGTGCTGTGTAATAAAAAATGGGAGCTAAACGCATTAGGATGAACACAGGCTGATAAATGAGATCATTGTAAAGTCTCCAAAAGGCAGCATATGTTGCTAATAGTTATCTGAGGTGACACAAGAGGGATGTAAAATCTTCAGTATTGCCTTCTATATACAAATATCATCTGTGTCTCTGTGATGTTTTTCCCCCCTTTATTTTCTCTCTATTTTGCCTTGGCAGTTTTAGTATTGAGCATTTGATACTAAACCCAATCACCTAGCTGAGTCATCCACAGATTTTTCAATTCTCTTTTTACCTTTCTAGATGGACTCTCATTTGCATCACACGGAGACACCATTTTCCAAAGCAACACCTCTTCCCTTTCAGCTCATTTAATGGGAGATTTCAGCAGGTTTGGGAAACTGGCTCCTCAGCCCTTTGCAAGTGCTTTATATCTCTCTGTAATTTAAAGAGCCTTTTGCCTTCCTGAGAAATGGTGTCTGGTTTTGCTGTGCAGATAAATTGTGTATTTGTTGCAATACTACATCATGCAAACTCCAATATCCTGACCATATTGTCCCCATTTATTTCCTTTATCTCTCTGTTTAATATAATAGGAATAGTGGCTGAGGCAGGGAAACATATGCAGCAGCATAATAGTATATTGTTTGAGAGCAGTTGTCTTCCATTTCCAGGGTTTCTCTTTGAAATGGAATTGTCTGCTAATATAGCTGGGAAATATTATTGCAGGAGCGATCACTGAAGTGTTCACTCGTGCTTTTGGTTCATGTTACAGCTGTGTAGTACTTTTAAGAGAACCTGGCTGCAATATTAGCTTTATTATAATTAAATATCCTCGGTGAGATATGTTTGCAGAAGTTGTGATAGGCACATTGTCACCGAATGTGGAAACAACTCCATGTAGTGCCAAAACAGGAATCGCTGTGTCCCATGTGTGATGCAGCAACAACAGAATTACAATTGCCTTGTGTAAAGTGTCTGGTAATGAAGGCAGATAATGGAGTTCTTTGCAAAAGCAGATGCTAACTGGCTCCCCAACGCTGGGCAGGCAACTGAGAAGTGCTACCAGCTGGAGGGGGGAAAAGCAGCTGAAAAAGGCATTAAAAACAAGATGCCTTCAATGCACGTTTGTTTAAGCAGTAAATACTTTTTAAGATAATCTTAGGAGATTCTTATTAAGGGGCAGACTGAGACTGCCAGAACAATGTTGTAGGAGGTCAGCTGGATGCCCAAAGGATATTTGCATGCAGATTGGATGAGTGAAGCGACACCGCTGGGAATAGCCAGTTATCATTTATGGAACGAGGACAGCCCCTCCATGGGTTTAATTGCAGGAGGTGGGAATGGGGAGAGCCAGAACCTTCTGTTGGCCACGGAGAAGGCAGCATGTGCTTGATTTGAAAAGCAGGGGTGTCTCTGCTTGTCCCTGCGTGCAGGAGCGTGTCCACACAACCTCCTGCCAGGCTGGAAATGGTGCTCAGCACGGAGCATCTTCATGGTTTCCTCTGTGGTCTCCCACTATTTTACCACTTAGTCACCTCAGCCGTTTCAAACAGTTGCTTTGGAAATTAATGTGAAAATTTAGGTTGAAGGGCTTAGTCCACACAGAGCTTTCCTTCCATGTGAGCAAGATTTTTTTCAAACAAATAATGCAGGTGAGAAGACCCTTCAAAAAACCAAACCAAAACAATGCAACCTCTTAATAAATACAGCAATTTGATGGCCTCTGGAGTTGGTCTCTGTTTTTTGCCCAGATAAATTTTTCTTAACCCAAAGATTTGTTCCACAGTGGAGGATTATGGCACAGCTGGAGTGCCGAGCTGGGAATCAGCTCACCAGCTTTCCAGTCCTGGCCCATCACACACAGACCAGAAACTTCACTGGGGCTCTGTCTCATCCCAGTCAATTGTCCTAACTGCTCATTTTTGGAGGACTAAAACCTACTTTTAGTTTCAGTCCAGCTTGGAAGACGAATATGCATGTGCTTCTGAACTGCTAACTTTTTTCCCATGTGAGAAAACTCATTTTGAGGAGGAAACACTGGGATTACAGACTTTCTGGCAGCCTCAGAGGCACTTTGTGTGCAGACAGAGGCTGGAGCACCGTGTGTTTGCAGTGTCACTGGGCTGCTCCTGCTGGGGAATTTCAAGCAGTTTTACTGACAAGCAAGAAATGAGTTTTGAGGCCGTCTCTGAAGGTGTGCAGCTCCATCTGTACTGTGTTGAAGCGCGTGTGTTCCTTGCTCCTTCAGCTCTTCTCTGTGCATCTGTCTGTGAGCTGTTAAAAATACGCTTTAGACACGTTCCTTGCTCCTGGCAAGTGGGAGTGAGGTGTGTTCCCCATGTACAACAAGCAGGGGCAGGAATTGTGGCAGCACAGTGATCAGTCCACAGCATCCCTCCAGCCCTGGTTCTTTGCATTATCCACAGAAATTCAGTCAATAAGAAAACCCTTTTGTGCCCATCACCTCTTGTGGGATATGCTGCAACTGTGATGAGTTATTTTTCTAATTGTGGTGGGCAGCAAATGTCTTAGTGCTCTGCAGGTCTGGACTTGCTTCATGGCCAAAGGACATTAAGGCTTGGTGGTGGTGGGAGAAACCCACGTGTGGCTGTGTGTGCCCACATCTCCTGTGCTTTCAGAAGCACCAGTTGCAAGACCTTTCCTCTCTTGCTGTTGTTTTCACAACATATCCTGCATATTAAGAAGAAACGCAGCTTCCAAATTCAAGTAGCAAATCACACCTCCAATTATATTTTGACCCCATTAGTTAAGAAATATATTAAAGAACTCTGCAGCTACCTAAGTTACTTTTTAATGCAGTTATATGAATTTTTTGGTGTGTAATGGATAGTAACAAGTGAGTTACCTATTTTGTTACGATATTCTGATTTTGTGCACTTTAACAGCTTTCCAGGGATAATATCTCGCCCTTAATATACACCACTGGGATTTTAGGCTGAGGCACCATGGATTTTGAGAGTGGCAGGAAAATGCCAGCCTGTAAATACAGTAGAGGGCAGCTGGTTCCTGTCTGTGTTGCTCTGAGTGTAGGTGATGCTCTTGGGTGCACCTGGGGTTGGAGATGGGAGGCTGCTCCCTTTGTCCCAACAGTCTCTGCCAAGGCACAAGGGGCTGCTGCAGCTGCAACAATTGCTCAGGAAGGACTCTTGGAGAGAAGAGCTGCTGGGAATGACCCAGCTTTGGCTAAATCACCCTGACAGCACGTGGAAGGAACATCTCCATCATCTTTCTTCTCAGCAGCTTTTATTCACTTTTAGTTGCCTCCCTCTCACCTTTCCCAGCTCTTTTCCCTCTTTCTTGTTGTCATGGGAACATTCACTACAGTAGTTAAATCATACTATTAAAATATGCTTCCCCAGGAGAATGGTAGTAGCTAATATTGATCTAGCTCCTGCTGCTGACTCAGGGATATGGTTGAACATAGAATATGCCTTATTTCTCCTTTTAATGCATAATGCAGCAGTTTCGTTCACCTTGGGCTCTGTACTAAAGGTGACATCCAGCCACAGCGATATTCTTTCACTTGCTTTTTTAAATGTGTGGCCCAGCTGAAGTATTGGGGGCAGGTGGTGTTTTAAACTGGCTTTAAAATCTGTAAAGGAAAAGAAGGCAGAAATAAAAACCACCCTCACCAGCAACAGTGACAGATGCTGGTGAAGAGACATTCAGATTAAACTGTCAGCGTCCACAGCCACGCAGTGTGCTCCCAATAGCTCTGTACATACATTGAGCTCTGTCACAGGGCTGCTTGAAATGGAGATGAAAGACAAATAACCACCTTAATATCAAGTGAGGCTGCATTTAAAAACGTAATCACTCATCTCCATCGTCGCTGACATCTGCTCTGCGTAATCGGCCGCGCAGCAGCTCCTCGTGGTGAGCAGATTCCTGAGTCACCAGAAGGAAGGAAAAGGTTTTACCTTGACATGTGAGTCTACAGTAATGTTGGAACCATTAAGTGCTTCAGTTTCCCGCAGTGGTTAATTAACCAGCTCGAACTTTATGAGAGTTTCCTGAATTTGATGGGGTTTGTACGGTAAAGGTGCCTCTGGAATTTCCTTGTTTATTCTCCTTACAGAAAATTTTTGGTTTAGAACCAGGCTGTTGTACAAATAATTAAAAGAGTGTGGGTTTAATGTGAATAATATTTGCAGCTGATGCTGCATTTTGCTGTGTGAATGATACACATGCAGCAAATGGTATTTTAGAGTCTGTGCTGAAAAGACCTCTGGTAAAAACACTATTTGCTGAGAAGCCATAAATTTCCAACATATTTGTGTGTGTTCTTGAACATCTGTGTGCGAGTTATTTAATGTTCTAACTCATTTTATGTTTGACCTTCCTAGAAAAAATCAGGCAAAGATATGCAGATCTCCCAGGAGAGTTGCACATTATCGAGCTTGAGAAAGACAAAAATGGGCTGGGGCTCAGCCTCGCTGGCAACAAGGACCGGTCCCGGATGAGCATCTTTGTAGTTGGGATCAATCCAGATGGACCTGCGGGACGAGATGGAAGGATGCACATTGGGGATGAGCTCCTGGAAGTAAGTGTTTCCTTTAGCCCCAAAGCAAGGCTCGTGAGCAGAGAGGGAAAGGCATCTGTGGAGCCCTCCTTTGAACCTTAACTAAAGCCTGCGAGTGGAATTAGGTGGCTGAGGGAAGGAGCTGTGCTGGTTTATGCCAACTGAGAACTTGGCCTTTGGCAGGTAAATGTGTTTTCAGTGAAACAAAAATCATTGGCCTGTGAAAACTAATGTCTTGTCAGCGAAGTCTGTGCTCTCAGCATGTTCACCAGCTCTGCGTAGGGAGGGACTGTTGAAAGGCAGGAAGGGGACAGTAAATCCATCCTCGTAGTGCATATGTGGTTTTACAGGGAAATTCACACCTAACAATAAAAAAACCCAAAACCCCCTCAAAGTTACCATATGTGTTTTTACAGATGACAGGGATATTCCCTATCCTGAAAATAAATTTGGGGCTATAATCTGTTTAAAATCCTTATTTTCTTTAGTTGTGTCTGGCACAGGTTCACCCATGAGGCAAGAGATCCCGTTAGCAAGTGGAGTATTTTGTCTTCACTTTTCCTCCCATCTCCTTCCTTCACCTTGAGACTGAAAATGCAGCTTTCCTTCACTTCATCTGATTTTTTGGCTGTTGCAAAATGACACTTTGCTGCGGTACCTGCAGTGATTCCCCACGTCATGATTGCCTCAGTGGTTTAAAAAAATCATCCATCCCTGGGGACCTTCCCCTGAGAGAGGCTCTCACTGAAGAGCAGGAGCTGCTGACCTGCTGCTCTCCGTGGGTGGTGATTCTTTGATCTTTCAGCAACTCTCTGTGCAATCAGAAAACCACCTATTTTTTCACATTTCTTGACTTGAGAAAGGGCAATTTGACTGCCTGGGGATACCTTGGGAGTACTCTGTATTGGCTAAGCATTTGTCATTGTCTAACAGTTCTGTAATTGGGGGTTTCAATACACAAAGTGCAAGAAAGATGTTTTGCTATAAAAACACCCCCATCTGGAGTTTTTTATTTTCATTTTAAGTGTGAGAAATGGTATGAAGCTCTATATTGTAATGCAGTAGGGTAGGAAAATTACTTTCTCCTTAAAATTTCTGGGCTTTCTATCCCTGACACTGAATTTTAGTAGTAAAAAAAAGGCAAATGGTTGAATTTTGGGTATATACCAGTTGAAAGGATTCATGACACTGTTCTCCTCTGTGCATATCATAGGTAGTTCCTGGCAGAGGAAAGGATCTAATGTTAAGTACTGCCAGCAGTCCTTGAAAGATGCACCATCTGTGATTAATCACATATAACTCAAGGCTTGGGATTTGCATGGATGAGCCATGTTATAAGGAGCATTTTCCAAAGTGGTGATTCTGCCCTAATTCCTCTCCCTGTTAAGTTGGAGATAAAATGATTCTTTTTTTTTTTTTCTTCAGGGAAAGAAAAGTATGGCTCTCCATCTCAAAAATGCCAAACTTTGAATAAAAAGTTCGAGAAGATTTTAGTAACTTCTTTTCTTGGTTACCTTTGCAATAAAATTGAAGGTGTATCACTGGTGGGCAGGAGAACAATTCCAGAGGTCATCTGGTCCAGTCCCCTTGTTCAAGCAGGGCCACCTCAATCCAGTTGCCCAGGCCTGTGTCCAGAGATGGCTTTTGAATATCTCCAGTATTTCATGCTGCTTCCATGCCAGGGATGCAGAGGTCAAGGTGGTCAACTGGTTCTGCTTGCAGTGTCTTTCACAACAAAGTATGTTAGAAGAGCATGAATGGCAAACTCAGGTGCTTAGAAGTAAGAAAATGACAGAACTCACATTTGATTCTCATCTAACTGCATGTTTGCATCTGCATCTTTGATTGAACATCAGTTTTCCATACTGGAATGTACCAGCAAGAGAAGGGATTCCCATCCTGGGAAGCCTCTGGCATCCCTGCACTGTTCTGGGATGTGCCCCAGTGAGTCCTGTTGGTTAGTCTTGCTCTATTAAACAATGGATGCTCCTGTGTTCAGAGTGTTCCCTGTGGGGTTTGATGGAGTTAAGGTTAATGGGATGGAGATATAGATGGATACATATTACCTGTTCATTTTTCTTTTGAACTGGACTTTGATTGGATTAAATTGAAGGATGTGCCTCAGCACCTTATTCATAAAATCTTTTGTCACTGAATTAATGAAATACCCTCTCTGTTTTAGCTTCTGCAAGCAGTAGCCTTTTGGGGGCATGATCCTGGCTCATTTTCACAGCCTGTGCATTGAGGGAAAGGCAGGTCACATAAAAAATTGTGTGTAATCATTATTTTTTAATCATGTTCAGTGATGTCTTTTGGATGGTTATGTGGCTGAAGAGAACAGCCTTTTGAGGGAGAAGGTTATTTCCTTCTACATTTATACGTGGAGGAAAACTACCTGGGCCAGGATTTGGTCTCTGTGCAGAAGAGTGTATTTTTTACAGGACATAAACGCTGCTTTTCCTTTCTTTTTCCAAGCAGAGGAACCATCTGTGGTGCCCCTGCCTCGCCCTCTTGCTGTTTTAGTGCAGGTGTCTGCACTGCTTCGGGTCTTAATAGCCTGGGCTCAGTCGTGTTTGTGATTGTGCCCAGCATGGCCCACAGTGTGTTCCCCTGGAGCTGTCCCTGTGCCCTGGGCCCTGCTGCTCCTGAGCTCTGCAGGGCTCTCTCCCTGTTGGGAGGTTTCATTTGCACTGAATAATCCACCCTGCTATTATCATTATTATTATTATCAACTCTCCACAAGGGAGTCAACTGTGCTCTATTAATATACCAAGCTGTTACAAGCCCTATTCTGCTGAGTTACTGGTGTTGGGCTGTGCTGCCATCTCCCCATCCCTGCTTATCCTGATGAAGATGAGGCAGGAGGTGGAAGGAACCAGCTTGTTTGCATGTGAAGGTTTCCCTGCTCATGGCAGGGTGTTGGATCCGGATCATCTTTAAGGTCTCTTTCAACCCGTTCTGTGAGTCTTCAGAGTCAAGACTTGCTGCAAAGTTTGCCTCTTGTCCATTCTGAGCTGTTTCCCAAGAGGCAATTATTGCGCTTTTTTTTAATTACTTTTTATTTTCTTGTATCATTTCTGTCATAGCTCAAAGGAAGAGAGTTTTTGTGCTAAATGCATTTTTATTGCTCTCTTGGTTTAAGGTGCTTGGATAAATTGAAGTTATACTGTAATAATTTCATAGATAAAGCAATATTTTGCTCAAGTAAACGAGCTACCCAGCCAAATACACAATGCCACTTCTGTTTTTAAATGGGGATGATTGGTGTTTTATCCTCAGTTTATTTGTTGTGGGATTGCTGTAGAATCATGGAATATAATCCCAGGCTGGTTTGGGTTGGAAGGGACCTCAAAGCCCATTCAGTGCCACCCCCTGCCATGGGCAGGGACACCTCCCACTGTCCCAGGGGGCTCCAAGCCCTGTCCAACCTGGCCTGGGACACTCCCAGGGCCGGGGCAGCCACAGCTTCTCTGGGCACCTGTGCCAGTGGATTTTTGACCTTTTCAAAGGAGGCTAAAACCACTTTTTTATGTGCTTTGTATGCAGTTAAGGTTAGTTTTGGGTGGTGGTTCCAAAGCTGCAAGTAGGTCAGGCTGTGATGGGGAAGCTGCTGGGGAGGAAGGCACAGGTTCTCCAATGTGCTGTCTCTCTCCACACTCCCCAGGTGGGGAACCACAGGGATCAGCTGCCAGCTCAGAGCAGGATGTTTCCTCTCCTCATGGAGTTTATGGTCTGTGGATCACTTTAGATGATGCACATGTTTGAACGTGTGCCCGGCAAGAAATTCGGCGAGGAAAGGAAAATTCACATTCTAATTATTTTTTCCCTCCAATGTTTTCCTCATGCTTTATTATTTGGGAGCTTGGTGTGTTTTATGGGGTTTCAGTATATAAAATTGGGCTGATAAAAAAGTTTTGGAAACTGTTCCCATTGTTTCAGAGAATCTGGTTGTATCTCGAACTGCTACAATTCCTGTGGTTAGAAGGAAACTCGTGCATGGGTACAAAGGAATAATTATTACAGAAAGCTATGCCAGTACTTTACTAGCTTTGGGGTATCATTTAACTTCATTTTCATAAAAATCAGATGATACTAATTTTATGGATTTCTATTACTGCCACGTAGTGAAAACAGTGTGGGGTTTTGTTGGGGTTTTTTAATATCCATATCTAATGTTTCTCCTTTGCAAATTAAAGTTTGAGGAGCAAACAATCCTTTAAATTTTTTCCTCTGAATTTTAGAGCTCGGATTTCAGTGAGTTTGTACTTTCTGCTACCTCAGTGCATGAAACTGTAAACCCAAACTTTTGTAGGTGGAGGCAACAGTACATTTGGGATATGAGATTAAATCTGCCATAAAGCAATGTGTGATTATATTAAAGAGTGAACTTGTGTGCTGACCTGACCTCATACCTGTAGCATGTTTTTATCTTTCTCTGTGCTCTGCTGACTTGCCAAGGAGTTATGGAAAGAGACATTTAAAGAAAAGTTGAGGTTGATTTAGATCCATTTATTTCTTTTGCTTAGTGGGAGCTTTGTTTTTCTTTTCTAATTTCTAAGGAAAAAGGTAAAGCACAGATTTATAGGGTTTGACTCCCAAAGTACTATTTGCTTAATCTGACATGTTACTTTATTTAATTTGAAGGATTTTAAATTGTGTTTCTTCTGAAATCCTAGATGTTCTCCTTTTTGTTTTATTTAAGTAGGCTTTTGTGCTTTGCTCATCACTGTGGTATCTGCAGCTAAGGGAACATTAATTTATTTTGCAAAAGAAAGTGACCTGTTTTTTCTTAAACAGAAAAAAAGAAGAAAAATTAATAGTGGCTGTAATAACTATGTGGAACAGCCCAAAACCTTGTGGAGATATATTACTTTGATTATACTTTCATTTTGGAGTAATTAAATAATTATAACTTACAGGCCCAGCTCACAGCTAATTAAATTTTGGACTATTTGATACATGTAGTGAATAGGATTAATTCAGCAAGAGTAAAGACTATAAATTTTAATCTAAGAAGTCTGCTGTTTAGAAAAATTGATGGTAATTTAACTAAATCCAAACAATTTGTAAAGCATACAGTATTCCCAGTGAATAAATTATTCTTGAACTTGGAGAAATTAAGTCAACAAACTCAATGAAAGTTTCAAGTTGAGCTTGGAGCCAGAGTGCAACTGAGCATTCATTTTTGCCACTGTATTTTTAAGTTTATCTTTGATTAGCAAAGTCTGGCTGAGGGTGTTGCTTCTCTCCCTGCCTTTGCCACCCTGGCAGTTACTGACAGAGCCATATTTAACCCTCAGGAATGTTGACTTGGTGTTATTTCCTCAGTGATCATTTCATGCCATCTCAGACCCTCATGTCCCTTTCTTGGGTCTCTCTTTGCACAGTAAAGGGCTTGGTAGGTCGGTGCTTTGCACGTCAATCTTAATGAGTAATCAAGTGTCAGGGCTTTGATTTTCTTGTCCTTATTTAACTGATTAACTTGCAGCTTGTTTTGACCCACTGAAAATAAGAGGGGAGTTCTGTGACGTTCCCAACTAGCCCATATCACACAAGGCTGAAAGACTTGGCCACTTTCTTCTTGTTTGAATGAAAAAAATCTTCTAAGATCACAAACCCAGAATCCAATACAAACATTTGCAGTAACAAAAATTCCTTCTATAATCACTAGTAAATTGTTCCTGGGCTCCGTTATCGTTATTGTTTTAAACAGCATTGGTATATCAAATGTGAATGTAAATATTATGTTGTAAATTAAGAGTGGGAGGAAAAAACTGCAGTATTGAATCATGGAATTGTTTAGGTTGGAAAAGTCCTTTAAGATCATCAAGTCCAACCATTCTCCCAGCACTGCCAAGGCCACCAGTGACCATGTCCCCAAGTGCCACATCCACAGGGCTTTGAAATCCCTCCCAGAATGGGGACTCCACCACTGCCCTGGGCTGGACAACCCTTATGGGGAAGAAATTTTCCCCAGTATCCAACCTGACTCTCCCCTGGCCCAGCCTGAGGCCGTGCCCTCTCCTCCTGTCCCTGTTCCCTGGAGCAGAGCCGGATCCCTCCTGGCTCCCCCCTCCCAGCAGGGATTGCAGAGCCAGAAGGTCCCTCCTGAGCCTCCTTTTCTCCAGGCTGAGCCCCCCCAGCTCCCTCAGCCCCTCCTGCTGCTCCAGACCCTTCTCTGGACACACCCCAGACCCTCAATGTCCTTCTTGGACTGGGGACCCCAAAACTGCCCCCAGGATTTGTGGTGGGGCCTCAGCAGTTCCCAGCACAGGGCGTGGTCACTGCCTGGTCCTGTGGTCACCCTGCTGTTGACACAGGCCAGGTGCCATTGGCCCTCTGGCGCACCTGGGCACACCTGGCTCGTGTCCATAGCCAGGAAACTGCAGCAGTTGCTTGCACACAAAAGTGTCCAAAGTAGTGTCTGTTGCTGTGCTTGAAGTGTCAGGTCCATCACAGCAAAAGGGATGTGGCATGTCCTTAAACTGTCCTTCATCTCCACGTGAGCTCAGTTTCCTGCAGCAGAGCTGAGGAGTCAGCACAATTTTAACAGCCAGTTTTCCTCAATGCCCAGTTGCCTACAGGTAAAGTATAGGTGTGTCTGTGTCAGCATCTGTGCTGTTGTCATATCTGTGATTCTTCTCAGATCAAGTTGTTTCCCAAAAATCTGTGAACAATCCTTACAATCCATTCTAGGGATCTGGGGGGAAAAAAAAAAAAGGTTTCTCCCATTTGTGGCTTACTAATA
>JAOXXN010000120.1:28904074-28919616 GCA_026770055.1 Myrmophylax atrothorax
TAAATTAGCTCCGCATTGCTTCCTGCTTTATGTAGATCTCGATTTTGCAGACCACATTTTCTTTGAGTCTTATCTACTTATCCCACAGCAAACTTGGAAGTCTTGGGGGTATAAATTAAAACAAGGTGTACTTCTCCACTTACATGAAAACCATTTTCTTTTAACAGATAAACAATCAGATATTGTATGGAAGAAGTCACCAGAATGCTTCTGCAATCATTAAAACTGCCCCATCAAAGGTCAAGCTGGTTTTCATACGGTAAGAACAGTTCTCAATAAAACATTTGGTGCATTTCAGCCTGTTACATGACATATTTACATCTTTAGCCTGTTTTGAAATTGCTGAACTTGCTCAGTTCTCTTTGAAGTGTAATAAACCTTTTCCCTGACTGTTCTTCCTGGAACAGCTGAAGAATTCTCCTTAATAATGTAAAAAATACAAATCTAATGGTATTGAGTGCTTATTTTAGGGGTGTCTGCTGAAGACTTGAGCTGTTCCTCAGGGGCTTGGGAGCACCTCAGTAACAGCTGCTTCTCCCACAACTCACTGAAGAGCTTTAGGTTGGTTCAGCACAGAGTTGGGTGGGTAGTTTTTTCACCCAGACTGCCAGGAGAGGATGACAGTGGCTCAGAGGTTTGGGGCTGCTGGGAGAGGAGCAGGGGAGTGTGGATGGAGCATGGGCTGAGTGGAAGGGTGGAGGAGACCTTTGTGTGGGCATCAAAAGAGGATTTCAAAAGTGAGCTGGGGCTTGTTTGTGCAGAGGGGAAGCCTGACTTTGCCAAGGAGCACTGGTATGGATTGTGTGGGAGGGAATATGCTAAAACAACCTTTCATCTGCATAAGAATTGCATGTGGGCATTTTTATTTTGCTCCAAGCATGAAAATTTTTCCTCTTTGTATGTGAATTAAAGACACCTGCATACATTCACTCAGTAGGTCGGGAAGTGTTGTTCTTATGACCCTGGGCAGGAGGTCTGGGAAGAAGCTGCCTCTTTCCCAGGACTCACATATGCTTTAATACACTGGAATTTCATAAATGAGTATTTAAGAATAAATTCCAGCTGTGACTTTTGTTGGGCACTTACCCCTTTGCCGTTTTATAATGGGATCTTCCCACCAACATATACATCATACTTGATATTGTTTTATATTCTCTACTCGTACCCGTCTTCCCTGTGAACAATGTAATAATCTGTGGGTGAATGCATATAAATATGTACATTTACTGGTATGGCTCTGCCTGGTACAGCATACACAGGAATGATGGAGGAGCAGCATTAGCACAGTGAGGAATGAGTTGCTATCCTTGGCAGCCCAGAGGATCTGGGGGAGATTAATGATCTTGCCTGCAGCTCCCGTGTTACTTTCCCCAGCCACTGAAAATTAAACGTCACGTACCACAACTCACTCACCATTATTTAATTGCCTGTGGAAAATGTGTCTGGGTGGAAGTTGCAGAGGCAAAACCACAACTTATGAAGCCATAACCCAACAGTGTGGGCTTCTTGCAGCCTGCCCTGCTGCTCCAAGCACTGCAGAGCTCCAGGGAAGGGTCCGTGTTGGGTCAAGTTCCCATGGACTGGAAATCCTCTGTGTGTGTGTTTGGTGTCGTGTTTAAGACATAAAACCATATAAATTCTTAGCTATAATTCTCCTTTTCAAATTGTCTGTGTAGCAATGGATTTCAAGGTGAAAATTTATCTCAATGACTATACTAGATATTAGAAACAAATATTGGAAATACTCTTGGATGATTCTTGTTTCCATCTCTAAAAAAAAAGTCCAGTTTCTACCTTTTAATGCTGCTGCTGAGGTTGTAAACTCATGTCTTCACACTTCCCAAGAGCACACACATCTTGCCAGTGCTTTTGGCCTTTCCCTGACAACTGATGTGTCTTTGCTCAAGCCAAGCTGCTTTGGAACAGCACTGAAAGGGAACTCTCCCACTGAGAGGATGCAGTTTGTAACTGGAGTGCTGCCTCTAACACGGGGAGAAAACCAATGTCACCTTGTTTGTTGATGTATCATCAGGTTTTAGCAAACCCAGGTTGAGCTGTCTCTCTTAAAGGTGAATTTTGAGGAGAAACAAGAATAATTTTCTCATGGAAACTTAATTCCATGAGCCCAGTCTGTCTTGGTGCTTCCCCTTCCTACACCTTAGACCACAAAAACACTGGATGTTACTGACAGAAAAAAGGGGCTGTGACAGACCCAAGAGTCTTGTCCATGGTGCAGTTTGGTGGGAAAAGCAGGGGGTTTTGCTTTTATCAACTATAATAAAAATGGGGGTATTGAAATGCCACTACTTAACACAGTGTGGTTCCAGTTGGAGTAAATAAGAGTCATCTTGAAGCTGCACAGGGATTCAGTGGCTTTCCCAGCTGCAAACAAAGCGCTGAGTGGAGCAGGCTGAGCTCTCCTGGTTGGTTTTGCTGCTTGGCTGCTTTCAGATTTGTTCCTCTGGGCTCTAATGGTGTGGAAAGAGCAGGATACCACTACATTTGTCATGCTTTGAAAATGACAGAGCCAGTTGCAATAGAAATACTACTGCTTTCCTCCTCCTGAGCTCTGTTACCCCTGAAGCTTCTCCTCAAGACAGAAGGTGTGTAGAGTAACACAGCCAAAACACATCCTGGAGCATGAACAGGTCACAGCTCACCATAGAAAATAACAGGAGTTGTGAGAGAAATTAATTTGCTCTTCATGTGCTTGAAAATATTAATATTCTAATTTCACCACTGAAAGGCCTGAGCAGATTGTAATTTTTCAGAAATACATCAATCTGCAGCCTGAGAAATTCCTGCATGAGCTGACCTAGGGCATAAAAGCCAAACTGAGGGAGCTCCTGGGCTATTCCAAGTGCCCTCTTTGATACCCTGAGGCCTCATTTTCCTGAGGTGAAGGATGCTCAGTGATAAGTGTGGTGCTTTTCACTTGGAAGCAGGAAACAGCAGCAAGGTTTTCCTATTCCCGGTGTTTCGGTTCATGTGCAGGGCAGGGGGATGTTTCCATAAACTCTTCAATCAGTTGTGAAAGAAGCCCAGAAATTCCTGGGCACAGAAAAGCTTTCTGTGAGAACTGTAATAACTATCATGAAATAACTTCAGAGAATCATAGAATGGTTTGGATTGGAAGGGACCTTAAAGATCATCTCGTTCAAACCCCAAATTTATTTCTTTTCCAGAAAAAGATAAAGACTATAAGGTGGCCTCAGCCTTTTTGACTTTGTACTAAAATCCTGACTTACCATTTTTGCTATAAAAATCTGTTCACACTTTTTTATACCCAGGTAGTGTTACAATTGCATTCCCACCCTTTCCTGAAATTTTTGCTGATGAGACACAGTGCAGTAACTGTCGTGAGAATCACAGACTTCCCCTTATATTTGAAGGCTTCTCACTCTGGTTTATGAGCATCTTTTCCTCAATTAAGTTGACGATGATTGTTTAAAACAGTTGCTTTTGGCCACATTCCAAAATATGGGTCTTGACACAGCCCTGTTTCCCAGTGGTCTCATTAATTACATGAGCTTCTAGGAGCATCTCAGAGATTTGCAGTTATGGTGTCACTTTCCTTTTTGCAGTGGCAATAAGGGATGTAATGTCTTAGCTACCTTTTGAAATTCTTGGTCTAAATCTCCAACAGGAATTAGCCAGGTAATAATAAGAGAAATGGACTTGATTCTTGTAGGAGTGTCTGTGCCCCAGTTCCCAAAATAGAATGTGTTTCGATGCGTTGTGGTTTCTGTTCATGCATTGTAAGTCCATCCTTGTAAGATGCATAATAAAACAGTATAATTAGATTGTACATCTGTAGTAGGAAATCCAGTTTGTATCAGAATGCTCTTTTACAGTGAGAATTTTATGATTCAGCAAATTCAATGTTTTTTTCCATGCTCAATTAACTGCCTTTAATCTGGTTTGGTGCTTCAGTGTTGGTGTAATAAGCAGATCAAATATAGTTGAATGCTTGAGTCAAAGTGAACGCCACTGATTTCAAACCATCCTCCTGTTGTGTTTGGTTCTGTGAGTCATTCCTTGGGCTACCTTTATTCCTTAAAAGAAAATTGCTTTGTGCTGTGAAGAGGCATGAGAAATGCTTTCAGAGTCAGGGATTTTGCTGATTTAAACACCATCTGTTTGCTGTCCAGAGCCCTCCCACACTGCAGCCATCGCCCTGTTGTCGTTGCTTCCTGCTGGGGGGTGTTGCAACTCCTCAGTGGAGCCCACAAATCTCTGTCACCCAACCCCTCCTCCGTTTTCCAGGTGTAATTCTAGAGGCTACTCTGTTATTTATGGTGATGTGCAAAGGACAGAGATCCTTCTACTCCAAGGAGTGGGAAAGCCAAGGCAGTGTCTGGGTTGGCTGTTCAACACCCCCCACTGCTGTGACTTCATCAGTGGTCTTTGCTCTTCTTTAAAACCTCTCTAAGTCACATTTTATGTTATAGAGTACTCTCAAATGCTGTCATGCTTTAGAAAGGACTTTTAAGTTTTTTCTAACCCACATAACCCTGTATGGGCCATTCACTTAAGAGTTGGACTCGATGAGCCCTGTGGGTCCCTTCCAGCTCAGAATATTCTGCGATAATTGCCCATATTTGAATAGTATAAACTCTGTTTTTACTCGCTTTGATTGCTTAGGCCCTTTCATGTGGGAAAGCTTTCAGAGTGAGCCCTTGCCAGGCACTGTGTGTGCAAGTTTGAACCTTTCCTGTTTTCTTCAGAGCTGTTTCCTCCTCGCTGTCATACACATGTGGGAACAAGCACACGGTAGAGGAAGTTAATTTGGGCTCTTTCAAACCTTTGATGACCTAAGCTGCAGTTTATAGGAACATTAGTTGTTCATTTAAAATACCTGGATGCATTTGGCTCTCACGTAGTTAGGAGGGGATGGAGGGGAAATGGAGAACAAGACTGTTCTTGCTGTTAGTAGGAGACATTTTTTGAGAAGATGCTCAACACAAAGGTCTTTTTGACCCCACTGAAGGAAAAATCCAATGTGGCTTCTCAGTGTGCAGCTTTCCTGCAGCTCCCCTTTTCCAAAGAAACTTCTGGAGGACAAACAAAGATGAGAAAACACGAGATCCTGCCCTGACTTTTTTTGTTTCAACAAACAGGATGGGGACATTACACGTTTTCAGTAATTTGCAGGACTTTATGTCCTGGTGTCACAAGCAGTGGGAGTTCTAAGGCACAGAGCAAATGTTTATCCCCTTTGTCCACAGATCTGTTCCAATAAGATGTCATGTCACTTCATACAAGGGTTTTTCTTCTGATTCTTCATATACTTTTTATTCCCAAAAAGCATCCACAGCCCCTTGCAAAGCTGTTGTCAAGTGATCTCTTAGTGCTGATTGATGAACTGTGGAGCTGCAGATAGTTTGGCAGGAGATTTGTGTCCCTTAGTTTAGCCATCTAGAGGACATCTGGACTCCTGTGCTGAGTCAGGAGTTGTCAGGAGCCCCCAAAGGGCAATTCTGGTCATCCTGTCCTAAATTAGCTCATTTAGGTGCTGGGATTGCCCTTCTGAGTGGGTCTGGTTTGGGCTTTGCCTTGAGGTTGTACTGATCCTAGAAGTTTGGACACTGTTAGAAGAGGTGCTCTGTTTTAGACAGGTAAGGAGTCTCATTCCACATTAAACAAGGATATTCTTGGCATTGCATGGCAGAGAGCTTGTGCCATCACAAACCTGAGGGGTGTAAGTGGAAACCAGAACATTTTCACAAGGGCAGCAGTGACAGGGCAAGGGGGAATGGCCTAAGCTGAAGGAGGGGAGGTTTAGATTAGATATTAGAAAGGAATTCTGTACTAGGAGGATGGTGAGGCCCTGGGACAGGTTGCCCAGAGAGGCTGTGGCCTCCCCATCCCTGGAGGTGTTGAAAACCAGGTTGGATGGGGCTTGGAGCAACGTGGACTAGTGGGAGGTGTCCCTGCCCATGGCAGGGGGTGGAATGAGCTAAGCTTGTAAGTCCCTTCCAACCCAAACCATTCTGGGATTGTGTGATTGTATGAAAAACTCCTCAAAGGAAGTCAGGGAACCTGAATTCAAGCATTACAAGTCTGAGGTGGGTGACCAACTCCGTGTGGCTGAAACTGTGACTTCTGGTTATCACCCCTAGAAAGATAACTTTCTGAATGCTTCCTGGGCCATTCCAGCTCTGTGTGACATCCCTCCCAAGTGCCAGAGGAACTTTCTGATGTGTTCAGCATGGCATTGCTGGAGCCTGGCAGCACCTAACTCCAGCTTCCCTGCAGGCTTGCATTCTGCAGCATGGGGTGGGTGTTCCTTTCTGATTTATATGTGCACATGACTCTCTTCAGGCTTCTTTTGTACCAGGTATTTGTGGTTAAGTCAATAATAACTGTATTTGTCTCTGCTTAAGCTGCACCTCTTCCCCATCATCAGATGTGCAGGTGGAGCAAAACATCAGGAGTTTCTCTCTTTGGTCAGCAAGACAGCATAGGGAATGGCCAGGGCTCCTATTAGACTAGAAAGAAGTAAAATATAGTGAAGAATGGCAGTTTAATCAAATAAATCTCCAGGGGTGTGTGCTTTTCTAAAGTTCAGGGAGTCTTTAGCACTTACAAATTACCTTCTCTTGGTTCCTGTGATGTCTTGTTTCTCCTGCACCAAGCTGGAGTTCGTGGTGCTGGTCCAAGCAACAGGCACTCTGACCTCCAGGCAGATCCAAATCCCATTTTCACCCACAAGCTCCTCCTGAGGGGTTAGGAGTTATAAAAGAATTTGTGGGAGGAGTGGTGAATTCCTTCCTATTCAGTTTATATGGAATTTCAACAGCTCTCTGGTGCTCAGGCTCAGCCTGGGGTGGCTCCTTCCCAGTGTCAGACACAAACCAGGAGAAAGAGCTGGAACAAGAGTCGTGGATATTTGTAATTTTTGCAGGTAATGGAGAGGAAACGTCTGAGCCTCTTTGCTGTATAAATTGTTTTTACAGTGCTTTGACCTGAGAGTATGAAGCTATGTCTTGACTGTGAAGGGTTTAGATACCTTCACCCCAAGCAACATTGAGCACTGGCAACTGGGAACAGCTTTTTTGGAGGTGGTTATGGAGCAACTCTTGGCAAATATGTTGATTTCTCATTTGCAGTCACTGTAATTTGAATATGATGTTCAGACTTCTAAGCTGTCTGCTCCTGCATCAAAAGAAAATGATTACTCCTTTTAGTTGTAAATAAATTCACATTTTAGTTGAGGACACTTGTGGAAGTAGAGAGCAGAAACAGCAATTTATTATTAGATCTGTCACTTTAAAATATGTTCTCACTTTGATTCTGCTTTGAAGCATTCTCCTTTGAAGCAGCATTAAAGTATTTAAATATGTACGAGTCCTAGCAGGGGGAGATTACAAGTTGTGACACTGTGTAACCTTGGGGGGTTTTATATTTTTTCCTTCTTTTCCCTGGGAATTACTCTAAGTGGGTTTTTATTGCTTGGAATAAAAATGACCATCCATTTAAAGCTGCATAAAGATATTTTCCCATTGATAGGGGAAAAAAAAAAAGGTGTGTCTGTGAAGTCAAAACTAATTTGGACAATTAATTACACCCCAGTTTGTCAGGAGCTTCTGTGTAGCAATTTTTAGAGTATTTCTTACAAAGGTTTATACATAATTTTTTATTTTCATGTTTGCTTCTAGTTGTGAGCTACAGAGTGGGATTAGTTTTCATGCTGATTGTGCTTTATATAAACCGTTGTCAGAAAAACCTCTCCAGTCAAGGGAAAACCTGGGAGGGCTCAGACACCTCACATGGGATGGTTTATTCTTGTAGGTTAGAAAAGCAACATAATGAGCCCGATGTCTCAGGAAGATAAGAGGAGGGAGAATGTCCTTGCCCAACATGCCTTGCAGGGTAAAATGCACTTGGACATTGTGAAATGCTGATGAAATTGCTGGGCTTGGTCCCATGCCTGCCTCAGATCTGTGTCTTGGCCCCGGGTTTGCATCATGAACCACGAGTGGTTCCCACTCCTGCGAGGCTTTGAGGAGAGTCTGGGAGCGAGAACAGCACCCAGCCAGTGCCTTTGAATTGTAGGGCTGTGTGGTTGAAGATAAGTAAATGAATTCCCCAACTTTTGCCTGCAGGATTTATCATTTCCAAAGCCTGTGCTGAGAGCTGTTGATTCACAGTGTTGTTTCTCACTGATCTGAACATGCTTCTGTTCATTAACTTGATGTGTTTTAGCTTCGTGTGTTTCACTCTCGAGGGATAAAATAACACTTTTTTTCTTTCAAGCACTTCTGTAAAATGTTTCTAAGCACATACTGGTCTAATAGTTTATTCCAGAAATTAAAGAGGCAAAAATCTTGCTCCTGTCACAGTAACATGGAATGTAGCAAACAGGACCAGAAAGCAAACCCAGAGGACCCACTGCAGGAGAAGGCACTTCCTTTCATCCAAGAAGCTGTGAAGCAGCAATAGTGTTGATTCTTCTGAAAAAGGAGGCCCACGAAAAGGCTGGAGAGGGACCTTTCACAAAGGCATGAAGTGATAGAAAGAGAGGGAACAGCTTTAAGCTTAATGAGGGTAGATGTAGATTGGATATATGGAAGGAGTTCCTGGCTGGGAGGGTGGGCAGGCCCTGGCAGAGGTGCCCAGAGAAGCTGCAGCTGCCCCATCCCTGGGAGTGTCCAAGGCCAGGTTGGACAGGGCTTGGAGCAGCCTGGGATAGTGGGAGGTGCCCCTGCCCATGGCAGGAGGGGGGTCAAGATGAGCCTTAAGATCCCTTCTTACCCAAACTATTCTATGAGGATTTACCTTAAATTATATCACTGAAGTCATGTATTACTTGGTTTCATTTTACAGAGTCAAAAAAATGGAGAGTTAATTCCACAAGCTAAAGCATTTTCAATGGCAGCTGAGGAAAAACATTAGCAAGGCAGAATGCTGTTTAATAAAAAAAGGCTTTTGGAAGTCACAGAGTAATCAGATGTCAACTTCAGCAGCATTTTAAAGAGGAGAGAGGAAAAGATGCCATACATCATAAGCATCTTGGAAAAATAATGTAGCCAGAGCTAATGTTCATCTCCTCTTATCTCTGTGTTTTATAAAATTTGTTCCAAGTTTTTACATTGAATCTTTTAGGAAAGACCACAGCAAAAATGAACAAAAAAAGAAAAAGCAATCTAATGTATTAAAACAGGTACTGTATTTCAGTAATGTGGGTGTGAGGCTATAAACAAGCAGTTTACAGATGTAACCACTATTAGAAGAGGCTAATGAAGTGTTAGCACATCTGTTGGTGTGTAGGCACCATAAATTCCATCTGCATCCTCTGATAATCCCCACAAAATTAGCTTTCCAAAGGGTGTGATGTCACCATGTCCCAGATGAACCCACTGTGTCCCAGGAAGGGATGTGATCTCTTTGTGAGCAAAGAAGAGCAAAAACAAAGTGCTTTTCTAAGCTCTGCCTTTGGTGGTCAAGAGTGAATTTTTATGCCGGGGGTGTATTTTCTTAATGGGCAAAACCAACTCAAAAGAAGAGTTTGGCCCTGGTGGTTTGGTGTGTAACATGTTGCTGTTTGCTGTGCAGGAGTGAAGATGCCGTCAATCAGATGGCTGTGACTCCCTTCCCATTACCTTCAGGCTCCCACTCTTCCATTGAGGTAAGGTTTGTGGGTTGTTATTTTTAATTAGGGATTGCTAAATTAGACAGATTAATCATAATTAGCAGCTCGTGATAGGTTCGAGCACCTTGTCTAATTAAACTCTGAATCATAAAATGCATTGGGTAGAGACTTGACCTAATAGGCTTATTTTCCCCTGTCTCTGTTTTGTTGATCTCTTTGTCACTGAAAGGCATTAACAGCAGGTATTAAGCAGGTTATTGCTGTACAGGAGGAAGAGAAGGCTCCAAATTACAACCTTGCCATCTTGTATCCTGCCCCTGTTTCAGCTGGTTAGAGGAGTCACTGTGAGGAACTTCTGCCTGGAACAACCTTCCAATGCAAACACTGTGTTAGTTTGTAATGTTACCAGTGTTTTCCACCCTGAGCTGCTGCCTCAGCCCCAGTGCAGGCTGATTTCTCTCCTGTGCACTGAGAGTCCCTGCAGAGTCACCACACTGGCAGCATTTTGACATCTCAAGATGCTGTAACTAAATTTTCTAGATAAACTGCATTGTTAGCCTTGCTGTTGCTTTTTAATTCTATTTCTCTTTGAACTAATAAAGCAGAAGGTGCTTTGTTAATCAAATTGGGGTTTGGTCTTGCCTTGATAAATCCATATGCATTGAACTCCTGGTATTTCCAGGAGCATCCCTGTGGTCCCTCAGCGTGGGTCCATGTGAGGTAATGCTGGATGCATATCCTCTTGGCATCTCCTTGCTTGCTCTTGCCTTCCAGGTGATGTTCCCACTGATGGCTGCTCCAGGCAGGCCCAGTGCTGTCCAGTGCAAGAACTGCTTAGATTTCATTTGGCTCTGAGCCATTTGGGGACATGCCTTGGCTTTTCCTTCTCCCCTCCATCCCAGCAGCACGTCCCAGGTGCAACTGGTGCATTGCAAATTACTCTACAGAGTTCATTTTATTTTTGTTGACTCTTTAACACCTGCATTTGTTCCCAGCTTTGTGTAATATTTGTGTCTTCAGGATGAAGCAGGAAACTTTGTTTAGGCACATTCTGTGCTGTGGTCAAGTGACTGTAATTAGACTCTGCCAAAGCAATGTTTGCCTTTCGAGGGAGATGCTTGTGGGTTGAGTTTCATGGATTAATGGCAAGCTCTTACTATGTACATTATGTTTGTTTTATAAGTAAATGCAGGTTTTTACTTCTAGCTAGCATCTTTTTATTATATAAAATAAATGTAGCCAAAAATAGTGATGTTGTATAGAAGTTTACATTGCTTTCCTTTGGCAGCTCTTCCTGTCTTTAAATAAAGAAAAAAGAATCCTTATATCCTGAAATTATATCTTCAAATGTCTTTGGAATACCGAGTAAATATTTAACATTGTATCTTACATGCACCCTACATGTAACTTGTCAGATCCCATTAAACAGCCTGGCTGCTGTGATGCAGTATCAGGGTGCCATAGTTACCATCTGTGGTATTTTTGTGGTATTCCTGTGGTCTTATTGTGTTAGTTTTCTTCATCTTATCTCTTTATCTTCATCTGATCTCTTTATTTTCATCTTATGCACTTCAATGTAAAATATCTAGTGAAAATTCAGAAATAGTTTTGAGACTGAAGATACTGAAATTTTATTTTTTTGCACATAGTGCATTTTGCTTTGCAAGAGAGAATAGCCCCAAATTAGGATCAACTATTTTAAAATAAATCAAAGTAATAGGTCTGCCTTTGCAAACTGGTATCACTGATTTGTCCCTGACATTAGGATGGTTTAATTGTGGATCTTTCTGCTTTTCCATGATGTTGCTTGTTTAGAAAAACAAAAGAAAGGTAACATTGTCTAATTGTTTTCTTTAGCTGTTCTGGGGGAATCACAGCTGTGTTCAAAAACTGTTGTCAATCCTTTCCCCCAGGATCCTGGTGGCACTGAACCTGCAAGTGGCGAGGAAGGCCCCAGTTTGGAAGTTGTCATGAAAAGCTTGACTGATGAGGAATCCAACAAAGCTGTAAGAGACTTAAAATGGTATTTTATCATGATTAGAGCTTAGAAAATGGAGGGTCGCTCTTTGGTTGGTTTTCTCTGCTTTTTTTTGGAGTATTGCAGCACTTTTGTCAAAAAGTATCCAGCAGATGTAACAGCAGGTTCTCAGCTTTACATACACAGACTGTTTTCATGAACTAAGCAGTCAGTATAATTTGTTAAAATCTCAAGATAAGAGTTTTCATGTAGCATTTTAGCCCTCTCTTGGGTTCTCACCGAGCGAAGGGATTGAGTTTCCATTCCTGCCATCCATGTGTGACAAACTTCAGAAAAAAGCCTGCTCTGTAAATCATATTCTTATTTATATTCATAGCTTCATAAATTCTAAGGCCAAAATGTCTATTATCATAATCTAGTCTTGCCTCCTGACTAACACAGCTATAGAGTTACTCTCAGTAATTCCTGCATTAAGCCCATGACTTGTGGTTTAATGTTGTTCTCAGTGTGCACTGCAATAACCACTCAACTTCTCCCTGATACACGTGGAGCTCTGTGGTGTTCAGGAGGTCAGGGCTGTGCATTATCAGAAATCTGAAAGTCCTTCAGGGTGCCGCTCTGATCTTTTTTTTTTTGACTCTGTGTTAAATAAAGTTTAAAATGGAAAACTACTAATCATAACTAAGCTAGAGGTGCTTAGAATTTGCTGAGACAGACTTTTTGCCCTACTCCTCTTTCAAGGAGTGCATTGGCTGGGACTTGCTGTGCCTGCACAGTCTGTCTGTGTGTCCCCAGCTAAGGAAACCTGATGTTTCTGGATAGTTTTTCTCTTAGATGTCTTCTTTTGGCTCCAAAATGTCTTTTGCAAAGAGTGTCCTGGGTTTTGCAAATGTAAGTTGAATATACATAATGTTCTTAAGCCAGTAAGTAATTAATGGGTCTGTGAACTCCAAGAGTGGTATGTGCTGTTCAGTCATCAGAATTAATTACCCATGGACTGATTTATGTTCCTAATGGATTACAAAAAAGTTGAATTATTGCTGTTTGGTAGCTCTGTGCAGAGCCCTTTGATGGGCTGGAATATAAATGAATCAGAGTTTTATTGTATGTATTTACAGGTGTCATTCACCTGATTTTATTGGTGTTCTTGCTCAACTTGGCAAGAAACTTTAGAGGAATTACAAGGTAACATGAGAAATTGCTCAAAGACTGAAGTGGATAAAAATATATAAAATACCTTACACAAAAGTGGACTCTTGGTATATACTATTGTGCTGTGCAGCTTTTTGGATAATATTAGAGGTGTGAATTTAATGGGGAAAGAAATTGCAGCAATCCAAGGTAGGTGTGGAGGCGAAGGTACCTCTGGAACAGCAGGAAACCCAATATATTGGCAGCTTCCTTTCAAACTGGAAGCAAGAAAGAAGGGAACTGTGGAGCCAAAGGGTAGGAGTTGAAAGGTGAAAAGGAAAAGATAAAGAGTCATCCCAAACAGAGCAATGCCAGGAAGGTAAGAGGAGACAAAGGCCTTCATTGAGTGGATATTTGCTTAGAGGTGGCTCACTCATTGCTTCCTTAGATAAACAATACTGAAAAATGCAGGGCTAGGAGGTGGATTTAAAAACTATTGGGATGCCTGTAGATCCAACTGCTCATTCCATGAACACCTTCAGTTGGGCCAACGCATGGTTTAGGGAGTTAAATGCTTGAAAAACAGTGGCAAAACCCAGTTTCATAATTTCAGAGTTCTCTTGCAATCAGGATTTTAAAACTACCTGGCAAATATGTCGGGTTATATCATGTTTTTCTGATGCTGCTGGTTTTTGTTGGTCCCTTGTGACCAGAAGGCAGTGGGTTTGTAGTCACAGTGGAATTAAGACTCTGACACAGCAGTGCACAAGACAGCTCAGTATTTTGGGCAAAAATACTTCTCTTGCAGTGTTTTAGTGACTGTGGAGGCAAAAGAAGACCCAGAGCCTTGTCCTTCATAGCATGATGGTTGTTACTAAAGCCCCAGTGCTGCTTCATTATGGTTTCTGAATTTCTCTGTCATATGTCAGGAGAAATCAGGAATGGAAAAGTCAACAAGTAAGATCAAGTTCACTGAGTAAATAAAAAGAATGTGCTTATCAGCAGAGATCTCCCACAAGTATGGACAGCTCAAAGCTTGGGCAGGCTGTCTCACCAAGTGACAGCTGTAATAAAAGGAAAATTAAAAAAATTCACATCCTTCTCCATTCATCTGGTGCTGATAAATTTGTCAGTCTCTCCCAACATACTCTTTGTTGTCACTTCATCACTTTAAAAGCTATAAAGTTCTATAATGGACATCATTGTAGGCTGGGATGATAAGGAGGGGGAAGGAAAACAATTTTATTTCTGAGCTGGAGCCAGGGGAGGTGTTAGGCAAAGTCTGGGTGTTTATTAGCTGAGGCTTGAGGTGGCCTGAGAAGGCTGTGGGTTTGTGAGGACTGCACCAATCCTGCTTTCCATGAGGTGTTGTTGGAAAAGAATTGATAGGAGGGAGCTTGGAGATGTTCTGGGAAGCTTTAATTTGACAAAGGTGAAAATGGTCTGTGAGAGTGGATTCCTTTTCCTTTAAAGTTTTGAACTTGCCACAATAATGTGTCTTCATCACAAACAGAAAACACAATCTTGAAACATTGGCAAAGAGGAGGAGCTTTGTAAAAGTGCTTTTGGGTGGATTTCAAGGGCTTGAATTGGATTAAATCAGTCGTGTTGCAGGCTTAGGACAAATGCTGAGTGTACAATTTAGTGCTTATTTTATTCAGGTACCTCCAGCACAGTCTCAGTTAGAAGATTAGAGAGATATAAAGGTGATACTTGGTGTTTACTTGATGTTCAAGATGAGGTTTCAGATTTTAGTCTCATACCACAATGAAAAAGGGAAGTATGAAATAATTTTTCATTGCTCATTAAAACAATCTCTCAGAAAATGACAAAGCAGTCTTCCCATTTCTCCCCTGACACCTCTGATAATACAATGAGATCACCACTTTATCTTTTTTCCTGTTATCCATTTGGATAATTGTTAGAGTTGTAGAAAAATGCAGAGGGGGAAAAAAGATCCTGTGGGGCTTGGCATGATTTAACATAATAAAACTCCAGCAAGAAAGGCCGGTGTTTTCAAGCTTGGTTACCTAAAATTTGATTCGCTTTCTTTTTTTTTTAATGTATGAATTGTCATCTTAATTAGAAATTCTTTTGAGATGCAGAAAATCTCTGTTGTCTTTTGAAGCTGGTACTTGGCTTTTCTGCAGACTGGGCTGTTTATCAGGGGTTTTAACGTGGGGTAAGATAACTAACACTGGGATCAAAGTGACCCTGAGCTGACAAGGGAGGGCACTGGGGCTGTCTGGGAGCAGTTGTAGAAGTAGGAGATAAAAAATATAATTTCAGTGTTTTGCAAGGATTCAAAAAGAAGTTAAGCTGTGAGTGGAGCCTGTGATTGAAGTACCATTGTTGGAGATCTTCATAATGGGGCTGGAGGATGCATTTTAAGCAGTTACTTCATTCAAGAGTGCCGAGGGGGGCGAGGAGGAGGAGGAGAGAGATGACTTTGAACCCTGTTCTGCTGAAGGCACTGAGTGGAATGGCTGTCCTGGTCATTCCAGAGGACATATTTCCTTCTTCCATAGAGCTCCCTATTGCTCTGGAGCAATGCAGAGCATGCGTGATAATCTCCTCCCTGACACTTTGTGGCTTCAGCACTGTGGGGTGTGTTTTCAGTAATCCCCGACATTCCCTGTGTTCACACAACGTTGTCCTCTCCTCACTTCTGGCCTTCAGCTTTGTTTGGTGCTACAAATGGACATACACAAAGCCATTACAGAATCCTGGAATCCATCCTAAATTCTAGGGTTGGGTTGGAAGGGACCTCAAAGCCCACCCAGTGCCACCCCTGCCCTGGGCAGGGACACCTCCCACCAGCCCAGGGTGCTCCAAGCC
>JAOXXN010000120.1:28919716-29010471 GCA_026770055.1 Myrmophylax atrothorax
AAAGTGTGTTTCTGAAGCCACGACTGTCAAAGTTGGTTATTGATCGAGTCTGGGGGATCTGAGGACTGCATGAGGCAAACTGAGTGATTATTCAAGCCCTTTCTGTCTTCTTTCCCTTTCTTTCCTTTGCACCAGGACTGGATTGATCGACCCTGTCTTCATTGTCTTCCCCTCTGCTTTCTCTCTTCTGGTTCCTACTGGGGATTCCTGATTAAACTCCGGCCGGGCTCAATTGATCCTCCGCAGCTCTCCCGCTCCTCGCGAGGAGGAGAAACTGCACGGCTGCATAATTCAGAAAGCAAACACGGAGAGGAGAGGGAGGCAGGAAAAATCAATACGGCTACAACTGATCGTGCAGAGAAACGAGGGGGAGGATCCCTGGCAGCGGTTCGGCTGAGCCGGGGAAAGTTCCGCCGCTCGGGGTGGGCTCGGGTGGAGCTGGAGCCGCTCCGAGCCCTTTGGGAGGGGGCAGAAAGGGAAGGGGGGGCTTGTCTCAATCAGCTGAGCAGGAGACCCTCTGCCCCACCTGTGCCCTGGGGTGTTGTCAGCGAGGGGGGCACAAAGGTCCTGTTCTCCTCCCCCTCCCTGAACTTCAGGGCTCCTCCTTTTTCCAGGTGTTTCCACCCAAAAATCACTGCACTTTTCTTGTCAAACTTCTGCTCCGGTGCCAAAGCTTTGCCCGCCGTGAACCAAGGAAGGTGAAAGTGGGACATGAAATGGAAACGGGATTCTCTGTCCCTCCAGTCGTGCAGGGAGTGAGGTCTCAGTGGAACCTGAAGGCAGAGCAGAGCCTTGCAGGGCTGAGCCAGCTGGGCACTGCTGTCCCCGGGGGCACTTGGGGCACTGCTGTCCCCGGGGGCACTTGGGGCACTGCTGCCCCCGTGGGAGGGAGCAGGTTTCCAAATATAAACGCACCAGGAAAAGAGCAAAACAGTAGAAAAAGACCTACATAACAGAATTCCAGAATGGTTTGGGTTGGGAGGGACCTTAAAGCCCATCCAGTGCCACCCCTGCCATGGGCAGGGACACCCCCCACCAGCCCAGGCTGCTCCAAGCCCTGTCCAGCCTGGCTTTGGACACTCCCAGGGATGGGGCAGCCACAGCTTCTCTGGGCACCTGTGCCAGGGCCTGCCCACCCTCCCAGCCAGGAATTCCTTCCCAATATCCCATCTAACCCTGCTCTCAGGCAGTGGGAAGCCATTCCTTGTGTCCTGTCACTCCAAAATATCCCTGTGTTAACCCAGAATCATTTGGAGGTTTTGGGGGTATTTTATTTAAGCTAAAGAGACATTTTCAGTGTACCTCACTTTCTTTTTTTCCCCTCTTTAGGATGTGAAATGCAAAGCTGACAGACCAGTGGTGGCAGATCAGCAGGAAGCAGAGGAGCAGCTCCCAGAAAATGTATGTGTGTTTAGGAAAATGAATGTGTGTTTCTGTTACCCACAAAGGGAGGGTTCTGAGGGCTTCATCTCGTTGAAGACTGAGTGATTTATGGGGAGACATTAAAATAATGGTATTGGTGCAAACTTAAAAAATTGCTGCTTCTTTTCAGCTATGTGGAAATTGCTTATTTTCCTTCTATTGCTGTTGAGGGTTTAATAAGGTATGATAATGGCCAGCTATTGGTCATACCCACATGACATCCCTTTCTGGGACTGGTAACTGGTGTCTCTTGTTTCTGCTTTGCTTTTAGGTCCTCAACAAGATCAAGCAATCCAAATCTTCAACAAAAGTGCCAGTGAGCTTACAGGAGATCCCCCTGGAGCCAGCCCCTGCTTACCTTTCTCCAGAGGCAGAAGTCACCACCCACAGTATGAACCAGTGATTTGCTCCCCCAATATTGTGTATTTGTAGTACCCTAACCCAGGATGGATGTTCTCATTGTCTTTTCCAGATAAATTTTGCTGTGTTTTTTTTCCTTTGAACATCCAATGGCCTAATATTTATTAATTGATTTTATTTTTCTCTCATTGTGCAGTTTTTAAGAGCTTGAATGTGCCTTTGCTTGTTTTCCTTGACTTTTACATACAAATGTGGTGTTCCTCTTTTTGAGAAAAGACAATCTGGGACATGCAGTCCATTCCATGGTGCTGGAATGTTGTCTGATCTGGAGCCCTTGCCGTAATTATCTGAATTATATAGGTGATAACAGAATTATATGTGTTCCCAGACATTTACTCTGAATATTTCCTCCCAGAACTCAAGTTGTTCTGATTTAGAGCCTTCAGAAGTGACTCAGAGCAGTCCTGTAGTTCAGTGAAGGTGAAGAGCAAAGTATGAGCTTACTAGTTGTCATATTCCTTTGGTGTTTTTAATTTTATTATTGTACAGTGTGACTTATTTCTTTACCCTTTCATGTTCTTGGGTGTCTTTCCAGCTCCACTGCCTGTGGATCCAGCAACATGTCCCATAGTTCCAGGGCAGGAAATGACCATCGAGATCTCCAAGGGTCGCTCAGGGTTGGGACTCAGCATCGTTGGGGGCAAAGACACTCCACTGGTGAGTGGAATAATCTAATACTTGCTGCCTTTTTTAGAGAATAGCAGACAAAGACAAAGAAAACATGGAAAATAGTAATGCCATTAATGTCTAATTGCTCTGATGAATTGTTCAGGACAGGGAGGACAAACCAACAATATAATCTCCAATTGATAATTTTGCCTCTTATCAGAGCAGTTGCTGTTCCTGTTTAAATTGAAAGGTTTGTGTTTCAGTAATGCTTTTTGCTGTGGTCAGGGGTTACAAGTGGGAAATTCTTTTCTTTAACCATTGTGAATTAAGTGTTGCAAGCAGGTAAGTTCCCAGAATGGTAGAAATTAATGTAGCAGAGACAGAGCTGCTTCAGCAAGGTTAACACCTCTGTCTGGAGAGCAGAAATGCTTAGGAGCTCTTTAAACCAACGGATTTATCTGCCTGACAGCAAAAGCCCTTGCTGAGCAGAGGTAAACCAAAGGTAATCTTTTATTGTTTTCTGTGTCTTTTGGCTTAGTCTGCCTCCTGGATATTCTGTTCATAAAAAAAAAAGATCTCCAAATGAATTACAACATATCAATTCAAGTGTAAGCTTAGCAAGTCAGTGATGCTGAAGCCTCTTCTGCCTCTGCTCTTGCTGTTTCCTCTTGACTTTCCATTTAAGAAGTGTCATGCTACAGTGTAAGAGAGTGCCAGATTGGGGGTTTTAAATGTCAAAATCAGTTCTTTCAGTAAACAATTCTGCTGCAGAGGTGTCTTAGCTGGGTTCTCCTGAATCCCCTGCCACAGGGACGCTTCAGGCACTGGAGCTGTTTGAGTTGTTCCTCAAAATATCAGAGTGATGCATCATTAAGCAGTGAAGTGCAGTGAGTGTCAGCAGGTACAGGGATCTGCAGTGTAACAGTCCTCTTCCAGACCAAGAATAAAGAAGGAAAACAGCAGAAAAAAGAAAGGAAGTTGAAAGAAAAAGGAAAAGTTTTGTTTTGAAAAGTTGTAGGTTGTATCTTTTGCAGCTTTAAAGCTGAAAGTGGCAAAAGTTCAGCTTTTGGTCCCATTTGTGCCAGTGTCCAATTATGCAGAGTTGAGATGAATTGCTCCAATCACATGGAGGTGGATCTGAGTTATGGTGAAGGCTTAAATCAGCCTGGATGGCCTTCACTCTCTCCAAACATGCAGTTTTGTCCCCAGTCCCTTTTTTGTCAAGCTCCTCAGTGTTGAGTAAATTCAAATAAGTTGCTCAGTGTTAGTCATCTCCCTGCTTTTTCATTTAACTGGAATTTGGAAATAATACATGGCAGTCTGTCAGACACAATATGGTGCTTGTCTTTCATGAGATTTTAATATAAATAAATGAAAATTGTAAATAACTGCTTTCCAGAGCAGATGAGAAAAATGCAAAGGGTTTTATTCTTTAAATTGAGTAAATGGTTTTGGCTAAGTGTTACACTTTCATTAGTTCCTTCATTAAAGTGTCCTCCCAGGAGCTGGTTTTAAAGATCTATGCACTTGAGTGCAGTAACTGAAACCATGAAGGGAGGGAAGTCCAAATTCCCACTTTTCTTTCCCTCCACTTACAGGACTTACCAAAACGAGTCCCTGTTTCTTTTCTTATTTCTGAATCTGCTCATTCAAATGGTGTTTCGTAGAGAAAAAGTTGCTCTCGGGAAACCACAGTTGAATCTGATCCTTTGCCATGTGCAAAGACCCTCTCTGGGGTTCTCCATAACTTGCTTCTCCTCAATGGTCTGTGCAAACCTCTCCCTTCAGGGCAGGTCCTCGGGGTTGTGGCCTTAATGAGGTCCCAAACAAGGGTTTGGGTGGGAAGGGACCTTAAAGATCATGGAGTTCCAACCCCTGCCATGGGCAGGGAACCTGCCATTGCTCTGCCTTGTGCTCCTGATCTCCCCCAAATTGCTCTGCTGCCTTTTCTTTGTGCCATGAAGTCAGAAAACCTTTTGTAAAGAGTTGAAATGAAGTTCATGTGGTATAATGAGGACTAAAAGCTAACACTGCTCAGGGCTGTAGGAAAATTGTGTCTTGCTGAGTTTCATGGTTTGGAGAGGAAATAAAACAAAATAGGTTCATGGAGCTGAGTGATGCATCTGTCTTGCTCTCTGACTTTTGTTTTTAACTCAGTTATATAGATGGACACCTTTGGTATTTTAAAAACGGCAAAATAAAAGAATTTCATCAGTTCTGAAGGTCTTGTTGTATGGCAGAAATTGT
This sequence comes from Myrmophylax atrothorax, assembly GCA_026770055.1. NCBI lineage: Eukaryota > Metazoa > Chordata > Aves > Passeriformes > Thamnophilidae > Myrmophylax > Myrmophylax atrothorax. Next base: position 28,924,415 of record JAOXXN010000120.1, read on the forward strand.
GTGGCCAAGACCCACTGTTTGCTGCAATGCAGAGAAATTAGAATGAAGCTACAATTGGCTTCAGCAGTTTGGAGTTTGGGTTTTTAGCTGTTTTTGAATAGTCAGATCAAAGTTAGGACTGGGAATGGCACCATTTGCAGCCCATCTCTGCAGGCACAAAGCAGGGATGTCTTTGGTACCCTTGTAGTTCCCATGGCACAGACAGAGGTGAGATGCCCTGCTGGGACAATGGAAAATGCTTCATCCAGGAAGGGAAAAGGTTTGGCAGAACAGGGAGCAGGAGCAGTGTCTGTGCTACACAGCCCCAGAAGCTTTTTTTTTTACCTTTTTTTAACTCTGAGTAAACACGACATGGACTCCCATTTATTCCTCCTTTTTCCACTGAGTTCCCTCTGTTTTGTGCCTGCACAGGTGTGTAAGTGCCTACAAAACCATGAAGGATATGAACCCCAGTTCCTGGCATCTCAGAAGTAATTTATCAGTCTGAGGGAAACCAGGAATGCTTCTTCTCAGAACTTGTCAAATCCAAGGTGGACATGGCAAGAGTTATAAGGGTATCAAAATGCACTTGCTCTAAAAATGGTGAGTGCTGGTACTCAGCAGCAGCTCACATGGGGTGGGAAAGCTCTCTCAGAATATTTTATATCTTTCTTGAGCACAAGATGTACAGGCCCAGCTTTTGGAATAATAAATCTGGCGGCTGGGGACAGACTCCTTCAAAATGAAATATAGAGTGCAACTTTTAAGGCATAACCTCAGGAATCTCATCAGGAATCACCAAGTAGAGGCTTGAAAAATACAGCCTGTGAGCAGGGAGGTTAATTTGTTCAGGAGGTTGGAAAGTGATGTCTTAACCCCTGTGCAATGTTTTGTGGTGGGGAGATGCCCATCCCATTAAACTCAAACCCCTTTCCAGTTGCAGGTGTTCCAGGCAAGGCCTGGGGTTGTGTGCTCGGGGAGCAGGAGAGCATCAGCTGGAAGGATGTGTGTGTGGAAAACATATGGGGAGGGGAGGATTGTCCTTGAGAGCTGTCCCCTTGTTATTGATCTTCAGACTGCTATAGCCCTTAAGCAGTTCTATTTCATTTTACTCTAAGCGTTGATATTTTTAATATTTTTTCTCTTCACTCTCTTTCATTTCACCTTCCCACATACCCCTGAGAGAACACAACACATGGCCTCTGCTTTAAAGCAATTAAAGTGCAGAGTGGAGCTGGCTGAAGCACAGGGGCTTTCAGTTTGTGAGAAGATTTTTTTTTCTTGGTTGTAGTCCAATCAAACTTGTAAAAGTAACCTCAGAGTGGGAATTTAAAATAGGGGAAAAAAAAAAGTGTTTTCGGAAACATCCCAAAATGAGGTTTTAGGCCCTAACGCTGCTCCCCAGGACACCTCCTGCCCTCTCATCCCCCTGGAATTGTCTATAAATGCTTGTCAGCCCCACCAGTGGAAATAGCAGCCATAAAGCTGACAGGGGTGTCACTGTCACCTGGCAGCTGCTGGTGCTCCGCGGGCGCCAGAGCCGCTCCGGCCACAGGATGCCCGGGATTTGTGGCAGCTGCAGATCCCAGTGCTGGGCAGGCCCCTTGTGCCTGGCCTGGCCAAGCTGTGCCTTTTGAGGTTCAGCTACGGACTTGGGCATTGATGGCAGCAAGCCAGTGTTGGCATTGCCAGCTATCCCAGGGCTGCACAGCCCAGGACCTGCAGATCCGGGATGAATAACCAGCCCTGCGGGATACAGGATACAGGGCTGAGAGCATTGGGTAGTCCTGTTGCTCACCATAAATTTAGGAGATGTTCCTTAGTTACTCTGCTTTTGATTCATTGCATTCTTTGTAAGTTGTTTCAGGGCAAATAATTTAGTTTCAAGTAACAGGTATTTTCCTCTGAAACTATTTTGCCAGAAAGTTCCAAAGAGATTTTTACCATAAATCCTCAGAGAACAGGGCATCAAGGAACTGGTTCTAAAGGTGTCCTGGCACCCCTCTGGATGGCATGTGGGGTCTGCCCAGAGGAGCTGTGGATGTCCCATCCCTGGAAGTGTCCAGGGCCAGGCGTGGTGGGACCTTGAGCAGCCTGGGATGGTGGAAGGTGTCCCTGCCCATGGCAGGGGGTGGAGCGAGATGGGCTTTAAGGTCCCTCTCAACCATTCCATGATTTTATGAAATCCAGACCCCATTATCACCCCCGAGTGGGTGGATGCTGCCATGTCTTGTCCACTTAACAACTTGCAATTAGCCCTTTTCTATAAACAAGGACTGTCAATTTGCAGGGATTTGACTCTTGGCAGTACATGGAAAAAGCATCTCTTTAAGATACAAACTTTTTCTTAGCAAAGGGGGAGCCCTGTTTTGCTTCCAGCTGAATAATTTAGTGATGGTTGGGTTGGGCACTGGTTGTTACTGACTTTGCTGCCGGAGTGATTAAGAGGGATGTTCCCTCCAGGCAGGGTTAGGGAACCCTGGGAGACAGAAATGCTCAGCTGGGGCTTGAAATCACAGCTGAGTGCTGGAGTGAAAGGAGGTTGCAGGGGCTGTAACCCAGAGCTCCTTGGAGTAGGTGGGAGGTGGTCATTATCTGAACCTTACACAGAGAAGAAGAAAAACATACTTCATCCCATGTCTTTTTTGTTGAAAACAGCAACAAACCTCTTATGCAGGATTTTTTTATACTGAGTTGTCTGCTTTGAACTTGATACATTTTCTTTTTGTACTTTTGCTTTCACCTGACTTATATAGGAAGCATTTTTAAGGCAATTAACAAACTTGAAGGTACTCCATCAGTAAAAGGAAGTGATCCACAAAGCCAGGGAACTGGAACTGGAACTGGAACACTTCAGCAATGCTGGGAAAATTAACAGAGTATGCTTGTGCTCAGCTAACAGGAGTTGGTGTGAGAGCTTGTAATGCTGGATTGGGGAGGAAAAAGCTGTTCTAATCACGTGGGTCAGCCCAGAAGGTCTTCTGGCTCACAAGGGAGCTGGGCATGGTGGGGATGCAGCTTGACAGAAGAATATTTAGATTCATTCTGTCAGTCCAGGTGAGTCATACCTTGAATAAACCCCATCTGTTAAGGAAGGGCAAGGGAATAATGGAGGAAACTTGTGACTTGGAATTGCAGCTGTTCAAGACATGCTGTTTGCCCCCGGAGCTCATTACCACTCTGCCAAGCCCAGGTTGTTCCTGTACCAAGCCAAGCCTAAGAGCTCTGTTTTGGGCTGTGCTGCAGTCAGGCAGCAGTGGGGACCTACCCAAACGTGACTCCTGTGTTACTAAACAAACAGGTTCTCCCTTGACTGAGCTTTTATCCCTCCTTCCCACCTCAGTTTTATTTCAATTCAGGCAAAAATATCTTCATCAGGTATAGACAGCTGATGTCTGAGAGGTTCTACAGACTCACCAAGTGCAGCTAAGGCTGAAACTGTTTTAGTGAAATATGCTTACCTTGTAACTCCAAATGAAAAGGAAGATATTGGCCCCAGGAGGGTTTCAGCAATATATTGGCCATAGATACTGTTGCCTGTTAAATCTGCCACACAGCGAATGGAACAATAGAATGAAAAACGGGAATAGAAGTCCTGAGTTTTTAATCGTGGCTTGGGTATTGTAGAGGAAAAGTTTGTGGTTGGGGAGAGGAAAAAATGCAATCTCTTCTAAACCAACATTTATAAAGCAGAAGGCAATTTACTGACAGAGTGGTAGATGCAGTTAGCTTGAAATTGTGAGGAATTGCTTTGAGTCCTGCTTGGATGATGTTAAAATGAAGTTGGTGGATTCATCATCATTCCAGAAGGACCTTGGCTTGCAAGAGCATGAAAAACCCAAACTGCTTCGTACATGAGTTATCACAAAAGGGAATTAGGGCAGTAAGTTTTGCAAATCATGTCTTTGATGGGTCTTTGGCAGGGGTTTAGCTGAGAGTGTGGCTTGCTGGTGGAGCAGGGCCTTGCTTGTAGAAGCTGTGTCTTCCAGGAATGTAAATCAACCCTGGAATTTCAGCTGACAATATACAAAAGCAGTAGGACCTGTCAGAGTGGACTTGAGGAGCATCCTGGCTGCTGCTGGGTGAAACCACTGGGTTTGGCTTCCTGTGTCCCGCACACTCAGGGTCTCATGCATCCTTTATAACCTGTGCTATGCATTGTACACTGAAAACTTTCCTTTTTTTATTTTTAATTTAATAAAATAATGAGTGAGAGAGTTAAGGTTTTAATATGTCATTCTGTGTTTTATTATTCCCTCTAAAATGAGCATGTATACCTTTTGAAAAACTTTGGTTTGCTTTGGCACGTGATTCACAGGAACATGGCTCTTTCTATCATTCTGACTTAAGTCATATATTTTTACACTAAACATCTTATTACCTTAGTTTTATTATTTCAGAATCAAAGGAGAGCTTGCAAATGTCTATGACTGCAGAGTGAAGGAATGTTAATGAATAGTGCCATTGAATTTTCAGGTTTTAGCTTTTCTGATCTTAGAGAATATAACTGTAAGCAAAAATATTATGCAAGCTGAATAAAATTTAAATAAATAGGGACCAGATGTAACTATAGGGGCCTATAAAATGTAATACAAATACTATCCACTTCCTTAAAATAAATCTGTATTTTAGTATGAAAAATTATATTCATATTGATATTGTGGATTAATCTTTTTTATGAAAGCTGGCAAGTGAACACCATCTCTTGCAAGGGCTTGTTCTTAAATGGGAACCAGACCTTTTGTTTTGACCTTGAGTGAAGCAGTTTCTGGGGCTCGTGCAATGTAAAGCAATTTTACATTAACGCGGTAATACATTTTTACATTCTACAGCCTGTTTTACTACAGTAGTGTTTGGCTTAGGCTTTTGGGTGCCTGTTAATGGTTTGTGAACACTGGGAATGGCAAAATATGGGAGTGCCAGAAGGAGGGATTGAGCAGCACGATGCATTAGATAAACCCCTTTAAGAAGTCAAGTGATTTGCTTGGGCTTGGCCTTCAGCTTTCACTGCTGGACTGTTCTCTTTTAGATTCCATTTAGATCTGCAGATGGAAGGTCATAGATCCTAACTCTTGTCATTTCCTCTGCCTACAAGTGACCAGCAGCTGGATTTATTTTAACTACTGAGAGATTCTTACATGGGGCTGATTCTCCAGCAAAACTCACTGTGCCACCAGTTGATTTCTGCTTTATCTGTGAACCAGCCTGTAAAAATGAAATGGCAATTTTACTACTCTGGACAAAGTATTGCAGGAGTTGAAAAGGAAATAACTGATGTTATTGTACTTGCCCTGGGGAAGAGATAAATCTGTGGTCCAGCCCTCAGCAAAACCCCTTGCAGTGTTATTATCTTTAATAATGCTAATTTAGTGTAATGTTTGTAGCTATGGAGGAAGTTAGTTGGGGATGTGTGATGTTAGCTTGGGAAAACACAACTTGTCAACTCAAGCAGACAACATCTTTTCCTGAGTGGTGTTTTATATGCAGTTTACTTTTTCTCTTCCTCAGGAAAGTGCTCTAATCCATGCAGAAAGCTTCATTCCCTACACCAACATTATGGTTAGTGGTAGGATTCATTCTCCCAACTGCAGAACAAACTGAAAATTCGGGTAATTCCAACAGTTTGACCTGTTTTCTACCACTGCCCACTCACAGAGGTTCTCAAAAAAGGGGAGTGGCCTTAAAGTGAAGGAAGGTAAGTTTAGATTGGTTATTAGGAAGAAATTCTTCCCTGTGAGGGTGGGCAGGCCCTGGCACAGGGTGCCCAGAGAAGCTGTGGCTGCCCCATCCCTGGGAGTGTCCAAGACCAGGCTGGAGCAACCTGGGACAGTGGGAGGTGTCCCTGCCCATGGCAGGAGGGTGGGAATGGATGAGCTTTAAGGTCCCTCCCAACCCAGACCAGTCTGTGATAATGTTCCCTTGGTCCAGGACAAATACTGGCAATGCTTTGGTGGTTGATGCAGCCTTGCAGCCAGAGAGCAGAGCTGAGGGGCTGATTTCTGCTCTCTGGATTGTTTTGGGGATATTTTTTGTCTAGTGATTGCCACCTTAAGATGGACATCCTGGAAAACACGATCTGGGATTTTCAAACAACTCATTTCTTGCTGAATACCTTACCCAGGGTTGTTCTGATTATTGCAGCCCTCAAACTGTGCTGGTTCACCTGCCTTCTGTGAAATGCCTTTGATCCTGTCAAAATAATGAATGGATTATGGACTGAAATAGCACAGCAAAGATAAACTCAAAGCCAGGTTGAGCTCAGTTAAGGCAGTGGCTTGTTGTGAATGAGCTTCAGTAGTGCAGGACTGTTCAGTACTTTGCAAGAAGCCTCTTTACCAAAATCTGGACCTTTTTACTTGTCAAATCCTGCCAGCACTGGATATGGGAGGATTTCTCTGCTCCAGTTCTTTTGAAATCACCCCTCTTACGTGCTGATCCACCTTCGTTGCACGAGAGACCTTCATCAAAATATCCTTGGTCCTTAATGTTTGGGCCTCCTTCACATCCTGTGTCCTTTCCTCCCTCACCCTCTGTTTCCAACATTCCCAGTAACAGTGTAGGGGCTGCTTTTCAATGGCTTTTCAGCTGAAAGCTGCTGCTTGTCCTGCTGCAGAAACACCAGAGAGGCTGACTCAGAAGCTATAAACTTGCAGAAAACATGTGAGCAGTCCAAGCCTAGAGCCAGCCAACTTGTGAGACTTTCTCATCATGGTTTATGCTCCTGCAGGCTTTGAAGGCTCTCTCAGTCAGTGATTTTCTTGAACAGGATTCTGACTTTACCACCTTTCTCCCACAGGCTCAATCAGGGCACTGCTATGTGGTCACTGCCTGGGGTCTCTGCCATACCAGTTCTTGACATTTAAGATACAAAGATTAAGCTGTCAATCTTACTGAATTGAATTCTCAGCCTTAGCATGTCTGTTTGTGCTCTTTGCTGATGGGTGAGTGTGATATTCTTCCCCTGACGGGTCTCTGAAGTTGGTGTAAATCAAGCAGAATAAACATCCACAGCTTGGGGGGAAGTTGCGATCCAATTCCCCAAGAGTTCAGGGCTCTTCCCCTCTTTGGATCAAAGGCAAAGCAATGTAGATGATGCTGTGCACACAGCACAGGCTGTATTTTCCATAGCTGGATTCCCAGAGTGGGTGCTAATTTCTCTAAGCTTGTCTTTCCCTCACTCCTCAGTGGTTGTTCACTCTGCACCAACTTTGTGCTTCAAGGTATTGAACCCTCCTGCTTCTCTGCCTTTACTTCCACAGCCAAAACCTTGTTTTGTCAGAGTCAATTTGGGAATTGTCCCTTCTCTGCCCTCCCTTTGCTCAACAGCTCTGCAGTCACAGTGACACTTGGCGAGGGGTGTAGCTGTCCCACAGCTCAACTCTGAGCCCTAAAAAATACCCTGTAATACACTGTGTGGCAGGTTTGGTGAGCAATTCTGCTTCTTAAGAGATCTGGTGAGCATTCTATCCAGACCAGGTATGTTTTTGCTGTGTTTGGGAACTATTCTGGCTTGCAGGTGGTTTTTTTTCAGCCATGCAGTGCTTTATCAGTGCATTCAGCTTCATTTCCTTGGACTGCAGGCCCTTCACTATAAATATTATTCAGCCCAGAATGGCAACCTCAGCAGTAGCAGACAAATTCCTTTCAGCTCTCTCTTTCAGAGATAAAACTCTGTTTTCATGGTTGGACAGTCTCAGTTCATACCTGTGATCATGGACTTTGTTTAGCATAAAGAAATGCTGTTTACATGGCCTGGCTCATGTTCTGCCTCCTTCATCCCATACAAGAACTGCTCAGCTCTGCATTAATTCCCCATTTGTATAATGGTCCCAGACTATTCTTTGTCAAAATATACAAAGATTAAAGCTCCAGTTTGTTGAATGGATTTGTAAACTTTATGAACTATGTGCTTTCAGCAGCTGGATATCTTTTTTTAAACAACTGTGTTCTTGATATGAGAGTGTTTTTATTTCCCCCTTCTGCACAAACAGTTTTCATGACTCTGCCAAGCCATAATCTATATGGAACTGGTGGTGAAAGGAGATGGGGAAGGATAGGAGTGAAAATCTGTCCAGAGCCACTATGGATTCACAATCTTGAGCTGAACATTGACACCACTTTCCTTTCCCCCCTCTGGATTGATTGATGTTGAACCATTTAGGCCTTGACTTCTAGAGATACCAAGCACACACTAGATTTGAAGCCAGTGAGCAGGAGCTGCAGATGTCCAGGAACCAAAACCTATCCTTTAAATGAATGTGTATTGTTTTAGTCATGATAGAACCTATTTTTTTCATGGGGCACTGAGAGGGGTGTTAAGGCTTCAATCCCTGCCTGTCAACAGAGTCATTACAGATTAGAGCTTGGTTAGATGGCTGAAGTGTGGCATTGGATCTCATTACTGCAGAAACTTCTTTAAAATATTGATATGATTAAAAATGTTCAATATCATCAGCAATTTGGTTTTAGAGATCTGTTGTGGATGATCAAAACTAAGAGTCTCATCCAGATCCCACTAGATCCAGTGGAAAAACATTACTTTGCGTTAAATGTGCTTTAAGCTGAACCCAGAGGTATCAGAGGAAAGAGGTCTGTTTTCCATAGTTTATAAGCCAAGGAAAAGACTGGTATTTATGCTTATGGACTGTGTAGGAATCCTTACAGTGCATCTTGGACACGTTGCTTTGTTCTGTTTTTAATCGATTCGATCAGCCTTGTTCAACTACCCCACTTAAAACAAACCTGCTCAAGGAAAACAGTATTCTGGCAGGTCAGCAAGATGTTTCCTCCTCCTGGGTAGGCACAGGCAGGGCAGGAATGTACCTTTTCATGCCATATGTATTTTTAGTTCTAGGTCTGGCTTGTACCACATGCAGGAACTGTGGGGTAACAGCGAATTGTTGCCTTTTCAAATAGATGCTGCAGATTATCCCAACTGATAACATTTGGTGGTTCCTGAACCTGAGCCTTCGGAATGTGCACTTCTACATTTAATAATGCAGTGCTGGGAAAAGCTGTAACTCCAGGTTGCTGACTGGTTTTAAAGCAACCACGGATGGAAAACAAACCTAAAGAAATGTGACTGAAAGCTCCTTGCTCAGAGGTTGGGAAATATGAGATTAAATATGGTCTGAAAGTGTTTAATTGGACCATGTTGTGTACGTGCCCAGTCTGCTGTTATGTGGGCACATTGCCAGTTTTCTGCTGAAGCTCCTCGTCACCCACTGCCCTGGTGTGTCCCAGTTGGATGGTGCTGCCTTAACCAGCTGGTCAATATTTTGTGTTACCGCACTGGCCACTTCTAAATGTCTCTGTAGAAACATAGAACAGTTTGGGTTGGAAGGGACCTTAAAACCCCTCTGGTCCCACCCCCTGCCATGGGCAGGGACACCTTCCACCAGCCCAGGGTGCTCCAAGCCCTGTCCAGCCTGGCCTTGGATACTCCCAGGGATGAGGCAGCCACAGCTTCTCTGGGCACCCTGTGCCAGGGCCTGCCCACCCTCACAGGAAAGGATTTTTTCACAATATTTAATCTAAGTGTGGCCTTTATCAGTGGGAAGCCATTCCCCTTGTCCTGTCCCAAGTCCCTCTCCATCTCTCTTGGAGCCCCTTTAGGAACTGGCAGGGGCTCTCAGGTGTCCCTGGAGCCTTCTCTTCTCCAGGTGACCCCCCCAGCTCTCCCAGCCTGGCTCCAGAGGGGCTCCAGCCCTGGACTCCCTGCAGCGGCTCCACATCCTTCTGCTGTTGTTCCTCGGAGCTGGAGACAGCTCTGCAGGTGGGGTCTCACCTGAGCAGAGCAGAAGGGCAGAATCTCCCCCTGCCCTGCTGTGGGATCAGCCTAGCACAGGGGATGTTTCTGGGCACCAACACAACAGGGGCAGGGCATGGTGGGCATCTCATCCACCAACACTCCACATCCATCTCCTCAGGGCTGCTCTCAATTATCATGCCTTGGTAAAGTGTTTCAAAAACCAGAAGTGAAATGTGCAGTGAATGTTCTAATCCACAGACTCAGCTTTTCTTCGAAGTTCCCCATGATCAGCCTCAGGTGAAAAAATACACATCACTGTCACATCCTGGCTTTCACCCAGGCAAAAGTCTCTTGTGTTGGCTTAGAGTTACACCATTGTTTTTAAAACAAAAGTAACCCTCAAAATAAGGAAAACAAACGCGAACCAACCAAACAAAACCAACAATCCAAACCCTACAACTGAGGAGATCTAAGACACATAGCGGAGGATTTGGGCAATGCTTCTGAGATGGACTTGCACGTGTTGCTCCTCTCCATTAGTATTTGTTGCTTCAGTTATTGCAAGAAAACCCTACAGTAGCCAGTGTGGGTGTGTGTGTATATATATGTATAAAATGTTTTTAATCAAACCATTCTTTAGTTTTTTCTTCATTACCTTGGTACACAGCTCATAGTATTTGACTTTATTTATGTGGATTGAAATCCCTTTTCCCCCATCTGGGATGCTTGGATCAGCTGTAATCCATTTGTGGTTACAATCCTCCAGGCTTTTCTCAGGGGCTGGTGTACATGAATCAGAGAGGGAACCTGTGCCAGTGGTGCTGTGCTGCACCAGCAGCAGAGTCCTCACCATTAAATTACGTGTAGAGGGAATGAAAGGGAATCCTGCTCTCCCTGTTGTCTTCATCTGAGTGTTGGCTGAAGGGCATTGGAGTGTTCTCTCTGTTCCATGTGCACCCTGTGCTGGGCAAGGCAGCACAAGGAGGGGGTTAACTTGGTGATGAGACATGTGGGATCTAACAGGGTTTTCCCTACACGGAGGGACTTTGTTCTACCCAGCAGTGATTTCCTGCCCCTGCTCTGGGAAGGGGCTCGCACACTCCAGCCTTTTGTCGGAAGTGCTGGAAAGGCTCCTCTTTCACTTCTACACCAAGTTTTGCTGAGGGGGACTTGACAGCTGTAGCACTTTAGAGGGAATATTTGCCTGAGAAGAAGTTATCCAATACCTGCATGGCTGATTAAAAAAATCACTGTGTTTATCCAGAGCCAGAGGTGGCAGCGGTGCCGGTTCAGCTCTGAGTGTTACTGAGGAGAGGAGCAGGTTCTGCTCAGTGAAGGGTCCCATCCTGCTGGCTGGAGCACTCCAGCAGGGTGTTCACCTATTTTTTTTCAGGAGACAAAAAAATAAAGAAAGAAACAAACCAGAACAATGCAAAGGGAAAGCACCAGCAAGAGAACAGTATGTTCTTTGTAATGCTTTTTCTTTGGGGACATCTATTGCTGGCAATAAGAGTAAATCACTGAAACCTTCCCTGAAGCTACATCTGCCACTGCCTACATTTTCCAGCCTCAGTAATAAACTGACATTTGCCATTGTTCCTTTCTTCTGGATTTCATTTCTTACAGATTTAACCAGCACTATTTACCACAAGGCATTCAGCTCTTGCTTAAAGCCGAGATCTATGCCAAGTCCCTAAAAATATTCATAGCTCCAAAGAATCTGGTTTGGAATAATATCATTAAATGTAGACGATATTAATACAACAGTTCACACTGAGTTCATGTGCTGCTGGTGCCAATGTATAAAACTGATGGGAGAAGCTCTAGACAAGACTACCCTGAAGTGGTGAACAAAATCCTTTGTACCTTTTTGTGTTTTGATTATAGGAGTAATTTTCTTATCCCAAAATATTAAAAATAAAAAAGAAATCTGTGTTACAGTCTTGCTTTCCCTGTCACGGAGTGCTGTACCTTCACAGAGATGGGGAGTGTGGGGTGGGTAGTGGCTAACAGGTTGTGGGGTGTTTGGGAAGGAGGATTCACACCAGCCTCTTCTTCCCACAGGATGCCATAGTGATCCATGAAGTTTATGAAGAGGGGGCAGCAGCCCGAGATGGCAGACTTTGGGCTGGTGATCAGATTCTGGAGGTAAGTTGCTTTCTCTTGGTGCTCTGTTGTGTGTGCTTGTATTCCGTGCAACAGGGGGTTCTTGCAGGGGAAGGACAGGTCACTGAGCAGGATCCATACTTGAGGCTTCCCTTCCATTGCTAAGAGCTTCCTGAAAAATTCATATTTCCTTATATAGTCATATAAACTGAAGGTACAAATTGAGAATACATTAAATTTAATTGAGCAAGGCAGTTCTTGAATTACATAGTTCAGCTGTCATGTCCAATAGCTTAGTGTTATTCATCTCTTTAATCTTTTATTTGGAGGCCACCGCTCAAGTATCTCTGCAGTGCCTGCAACCCGAATATTGAGTGGGGCCAATGTGGGGTGAGGAGGAGAGAGGGGATGAAGCATCCCTGGGAGCATCCTTCCTAACATCCCTGAGAGTAACCTTCCCAACATCCCTGGGGTCATCCCTCCCAACCTCCTTGGGAGCATCCCTCCCTACCTCCCTGGGAGCATCCTTCCCAACATCCCTCCCAGCATCCCTGCAGAACCTCCAGCTCCCCCAGGCCACTCTTCATCTAATTGGGGAACAGACAAGTGAGAAAAAGTGGTGTTTTTCCCTCTGCCAAGCACAGAAAAGGTGGAGGGAAAGGGTTAAGAGAGAAGTGTTGGTCTGCAAATGAAACTTTCGTCAGGCAGGGGTTCAGTGCAGCTGCTCAAAGCTCTGCTGTCAGCTCAGGACAAATTCCCAGCATGGCCATTAAGGCTTCGGTGTGTAGGGTTAGAAAAATAGCGAGGGGTACTTGGGGACTTGTCTTTACAGCTCTTGCACTGCAAATATTTTTGTTAGCGTTAAGGCTGAATGCTGTTCTCATTTTATAAATAACAGTGTATTAACAGAGCAGAATAATTAGGGGGTAAAAATGGGGCAGGTTAATTAATTCTTCTCTGGCCAAACAGGAAAGTGCTAATGTTTGTGGGCCATAATATTGTTATTGTTTCAGCTTTTAAGAGCTATATTAATGAATCAAGAAGATGACTGAGTTAGTTCCTGATTAGAGTGGTAAAACATATGGAGAGGCCTGTGTTGAGAAAAAGAGTATCAATGCAATATATAAATAAATGTGTGCAGAATTAGTACAAGCAGTGAAATTATTCTAGACTAGGCTTAATTATCTTAATATAAAATTAAGTGTTATTGTAATTTTGCAAATCTAGAAATTGAAATATTTTCATTGCCTTAAAACCTATGCAAGTGGATTAACATTGTATGGTTCTTCTGTTACAGTTCATGCTATTTCCTAAAGAGACTTGGTTTAAGTATTGATATATTTTGGTATTAAGAAATAAAAGATTATTTTGTTGACAGAATATTGGCAAACACCTCAAAGGGCATCTGTGGATCAGGCTTGGCAAAATTAGGAGATTAAGTTTCAAGCTGCAATAGTTTCTTTAATATTTGAACATTTAAGTAGAACTTCTTGTTCTGTCAGTTATTACCAAAATGCTGAAACCTTCTCAGGTTGTGGTAAGGGAAGTTTAACTGGGTGCTCCAGGAGCGGTCTGGTGTGCCATCTATTGGAAAAAGAGGAAAATCACCATTTAATACATCCTGCCTGGGTTTCTCCATGGCCATTTATTTGCTGGTGTTTCTGGTTCCTGGCTTTCATCTTGATGCTGTTGCACAGCCAGGGGAGAAGGAATCTGAGCAGTAGGAAACACCCAGGGAGATCCAAGGAGTACATCCTGCCTTGTCTGGTCCTAGAAAGAACAACTGTTTGAGATTACAAAGGTTGGAGGTTACAAAGAAGGGAAGAACACCCACAAAACTTCCAAGCCAAAATGCTTTGATTGTTGTGATTTACTCCAGGCAGTGGCACAAAGCACCAAACTCACACTCTGTAGGAGATCCAGAGCTCAGCCCTCCAGAATTGGGAGCACTAAATTAGAGCACCAAGGGGTGTCAATTTTACAAATCTGTGCTGTCACACAAGGGTAGGGTGTGATGAAAAGGTCATTTGTACATGTCGTTTGGAAAGCAAACACTGATTCTTTCAGGTGAACGGGATCGATCTGCGCAACGCCAGCCACGAGGAAGCGATCACTGCGCTCCGCCAGACGCCCCAGAAGGTGCAGCTGGTTGTTTACAGGAACGAAGCACATTACAAAGATGAAGAAAACTTGGAGGTTTTCTATGTAGACATCCAGAAGAAAACGGGCCGAGGGCTGGGGCTTAGCATAGCTGGGAAACGGTAAGAGCGGCTCTGATCTGACAGCGCTTTGAATGAGAAGTGTTTGCTCTTTGGCATGTGAACAACTGTATCTTCTCTAAATGGAACATAAAATAAAGGGAAAACTCCATAAGGAAGAGAAGTTGTATCTAAATATCTTCAGGGATGCAATGGGGCTGTGGTTTTGGCTGTGCCAGAGCAGCTAAGGCTGCAGCTGCCCAGCAGAGCTCCCCGCAGGTGTCCCACTCCAAAGGGAGGGTGGACATGTGCAGAGCTGGCAGCTCACTCCTCTGGTGGCATCAGCATAGCTGTGTGTCAGGGTTGGAGGCCCTAACCATGGCTTCTCTGGTTTCAAATGGGGAGAAACCTGTTCCTAAACACCAGGATATGGCCCTGCAAATGGGTTTGTGAGTTAGGTTCAGCTCCTCCTCGTGTTCAAAGGGACTGACGTCAGTGGAAGATGCAAGGTGAGTTAGACCCAAATCCTGAGCAGTATCAAGGTGGCTGTAACACTGCAGAGAGCAGTTCTGTGAGGGCAGAGCAGAACCTGAGGCACAGAATCACTGAGGCTGGAAAAGACTTCCAAGATCATCAACCTGTGACCGATCCCCATCTCATCACCCAGCCCAGAGCACTGTCCAGTCATTCCCTGGACACCTCCAGGGACGGTGCCTTCACCATCTCCTGGGGCAGCCCCTTCCAATGCCTGACCACCCTCTCCATGAAGAAATTCATCCTAATGTCCAGCCCAAACCTCCCCTGGCACAACTTGAGGCTGTTTCCTCTGGTGCTGTTGCCTGGTGGAAGAGGCCGCTCCCCACCTGGCTTACCCTCCTTCAGACAGTTGTAGAGAGTGATACAGTGGGAGGTGGCAGCAGCTTAACCAAATGTGACCATTTATTGCTCTGTCTGTAAACCATTGCTATTGGATCACTGGAACCAGAGCACTGATAGTTTGATCTTTCTTTGCTAAAAGAGATTCATGGCATGACACTCGTTCAGTGTTGGTGGGTAAGAATCATATGGTTGCTCTTCTGTATTGCCAGAAATAATTTACTTTTACAATTACAAATCACTGTGTCATTATCCTGACTGTATATGGCCAGGGAAGTTTTCACAGCAGTTTTTTACAAGAGTGGGGATGTTTAACCCAGGTGTTGTGAGCAGATTGCAGTTTGGGTAATTAATTTAGTTTATGTAAATTAGCCTGCAGATGGTAATCACAGTCTCCAACCCTCCCACCTTTGTTTCTGTGCTAAACTGCCAGTGCTATTGCTGAGTGCTTTGGCGTGGGGATTCCTCCTTAGGGGTAGCCCAGTTTCTGAAGTCTCTTAAATGATACCCTGGTATCATTCAGGGTGTGAAGTGTTGTGTCCTTCAGGCTGAAGGATAGCAAGTGCCAAATCTTGGCACTGCAACTGGCACCACCTCACACCATGGAATCACAGAATCGTGTAGGTCGGAAAAGCCCCCTAAGACCATTGAGTCCAACCTTTAACCTTACACTGCCAGGTCCACCACTAAACCATGTCCCATGAGATACTTCAACTCCATCTTAGAGCAATCCTTGGCTTTTTATTCATATAAATGGTGTTTTTCGTTAATCTTTATATGTCATGCAGTCAGAACTAACAGTTCAAGGGGAAAGACAGCATTAAATATTGCACAACATGCCATGGGTTTAAAACTTACTGATTTTGTACACAGTTGAATGGGGTGTGAAACTTCTTCTGCTCACAGGTTTCTTTTAATGTTTCTTAAATGCAAGTAATCTAAATTGGTCTCCCAAAGAATACTGAATTGTGTAATTAGCCATATGCTTCTTGCATTGTTAGAAATGGAAGTGGAGTGTTTATCTCTGACATTGTTAAAGGAGGAGCTGCAGACCTAGATGGAAGATTAATTCAAGGAGATCAGATTTTGTCTGTAAATGGGGAGGATATGAGAAATGCCTCACAAGAGACTGTTGCCACTATACTTAAGGTGAGTACAGAATACATTTTAAGATACTGAATTGCAGTTACTGACACTGTGCAAGGTAATTATCCTGAAGTGCTATTTACCATACATGGGACAGCTCCAAGTGATTACTGAGACAGGAATTCCAACTGAAATAACTGGGACATTCATTTAAAATCACTTCTCCCTGTATTTCTAGGAACTGGATGATATGAAGCAGGGAAACAAAGACACATTTAGTGGTTAGGCATTTATTTGAAAACGCAACTGTGTATTTCATGTGTTAGGAAAATATTTGGAAACCGGAGAGGCAATGCAAACCAGAACTGAAATGAATGTCTTTGGCTTGGCTGCAGCTATAAAATGACAGCTTAAAGCCGTTCCTGCACAGCTTTCCAGCTTCCAGGAGTGATTTTACACTGAAGTTCTGGGAGAAGTTGCCTTTTTCCATTGAAAAGCACGTGGCTGTTTGGTCTGGGAGAGAGGGCAGGGGGTGGGGTGGCCATGAGTGTTGGATCCTTGTGCAGCTCCCAGCCCTGACAGCCTCGTAGGGGCAATGCTGCAGACCCATTTCCATCCCCAACTGCATCTGGAGACAGGGGCTTTCCCCTGCCATCACCACCAGTGTTCCTGCACGTGATTTTTTTCATTCTTCAAGAGAAAGGCTAATTATTTCCTTGCTTTTTCCGTTCAGGGTTGGTACGTGGCCAAAAGTTTACCTATTTAAGAATTGGAAATTGGTGGTACGAGGGTATATTGTTAAGCTGGATCCATATGGGTTGAATTCTCCCTTTTCTGCAGTATTTTGCCTCTGAAGGGTTTTTCAAATGTCTGTTAAAGAGTTTGGGGCTTTTTGTTTATTTTTCCTGAGTAATTGGCCATCTACAGTTTGCCAGTAGGAAGATCCATACTAAGAGCAGCAACCAGGATAAACCTTCAGGATAAACCTAAATCCACTTTTTGTATTGTCTAAGTACAAATGTTCATGTTTGGAGCGTTCCTTGTGGTTTTCTTCATGGACTTGTGCTGCTGAATATAAACATATTCCTCTCCAGGAGAGCATGAAATATTATATGTCTACTTAAATTGTACATCATGTGGCTTGGTTTTTTTTTCCAAGTGTGCCCAAGGCCTGGTGCATCTTGAGCTGGGGAGACTGCGAGCTGGATCATGGCTGTCATCACGGAAAACATCCCAGAACAGTCAGGTTGGTGACAAATTCCTGTGTATAAAACAGAGCTGTGAAGGGCAGAGCACAGGGATGGTGCTTGGGAGGCTCAGTCTTCCCTCAGGCACTGCTGAGGATGGGAAACAAAATGTTTTATCCATATAATTTTCTGTACTGACTCCTGCTGAAATGATGATTAAGTAGAAGAGCTGGTTAATGTATTTATTGGTTTAAGGAGTGTCTTGCCAAGACACACCAAAAATCTGTAATGTCTTTCCCCAAATGACAATGCCCAGAAATTTTTTTTTAGACCTGCAAAAGCTTCTTGAATGTATTTTCTGCAGCTGTTTTGTCAATCAAAATGAGTTAATGAAAGGGAACTGTATCTTTGCCTATCTTAGGGCAGAACCACATGAGAGCTGCTTTCCTCTCAGAGAAAACACAGAGCAATTTCCTGCTTCACTTGCTTTTTACCTGAAGCGAGGACAACAATTCATTTTGCAATCAGAGCAGGGCTTTCCCCCTCTCCCTGTGCCCCCCAATCCGCTCAGACACTGATATGTTGGTATTAAAGCTGGAGTGAAACAAGGCAGAATGACTTAGAAAACTTTAATAGATTTTCCTTCCAAAGACTGACTGTTTTGCCACTCTATTTAAGTTGCCAGTGTCTCTGAGAGAGACAAGCTGTGGATCACAGCAGGGTGTTTGCTGTGGAGGATTTTGGCCCCTCTCTCCCTGGGGGGAGCTGCACATTGAGGGGATCCAGGGCTGTAAAAGAAGGGCTTGTTTTGGAAGCAGAGAGGAGGAGCCCTAGGAGGCTTAGAGGAGATGTAAGTTAAAGCAGAAGTGCTTTAAGGAGGTCAGTAAGAGGCTTGTCCACAAACAAGCCAAAAAGGTGCCAAAATCATTGTTGTATGACCGTGATTCCTTCACTTCCCAAAGGGCAGTGCTGATCCAGGCTGCTGTCTGGGGGGGTGAGGTACCAGCAGGAGCTGAAGCCATGTGGGAACAGCTGGGCTAAGCCCAGCTTTAAAAATAATGGCTGAGAAGCATTGGAGAAACATCTGCACTGCATGCACAGGCAAGGAGAAATGAAGTGACAGAGGGAATTATGCTGATTGCATTAAGTAAAGACAGCAGTCGAGTATTACTCTTTTTTTGGCCACTGTATCAGCCTGAAGCCTGAGTAAGAGCAATGTAATCAAAAAGTGACAGCTAAAAACTGTCCCCCTAGTTTTACCAAGGAAATCTCATGGGTGAAAGGGAAGCAAAATGCCATAATATCTAACAAGAGTCTAGGTAAAAACTCAGATCAAACGACCTCATCCCCCTTTTTTGTAGCATGAGAGGCTTTTGCAGGAACCTGGTAATTCCTGTATTTCTTTCAATACAAGAAAACTAAATCTTTTTGATGCAGAGTCGTTTGAGAGCCTTCATCTCACTGCTCCAAAGCGACTTGGTGATTTTGAAACCCAAATAAATGTTTCTCAGCAAAACCCTTCCAAGAGTTATAAAAATCTTGGCAGATGATGCAGCAAATCAGCTTGAATGATTTGCACAACTGCAGGCACTGTTTTGGAAGCTGCTGGCCAAGAGCATGCAGAACTTCTGTCCTCCCTTGGCTTTTTTCTTGGTCCATTGCATACCTTCAGCAGCAGGAACAGAAGCGTTGTGGTACAGGACAGTGATTTCTTTCACATGCCTTGCAAATGATGTTAACTGGGCCATGAATTGGCAGCTCGAGGTGGGAATTGTGCCTGGTGTTTGTCACTGACAGCTGCATGCTGGTCAGTGGGGAAAAATGCTGCCAGAGCTTTTGATTCACCAGCTAATGTGTTTAGGGGCAGAAAGTTCTGCTGTGGGTGGAGAAGGACAGACCAGATCTCTGGTTTTGTACAAGGCAGCACGGCTGGAAAGGTCTGGCCATTTGTGAAACCTGTTGTTCAGGTGCACTTCCTAAATTCATAATGAAGTTTCCTCAAGGGGCAGAGTCTGAAGATAGAGCCAGATAAGGAGAGAGGGAAAAGGAGGGCTGGAAGTGGATGGCCAAGAAAGAGTAACATGAAAAAGCAGCTCTTTTTGGAGGTTCTCCCTTTGTCACCTGGCATGTTCTTCTGGAAATGAGAGTGGGTTCTTGAGGAAATAAAAAGAGTAGGAGCAATCACAGAATATTCAACTGAAATAACAAAGCCTGCAGATTCCTGCCATTTAACAAGGTGGGTGTCAGAGTTACCCCCACCTTGTGTGAGGGAGGAGCTCTTTGGTGTCCTGCTGGGTACCTCATGCATGCAGGATGAGTCATGGGGAAGATGCCCATCGTCTCCCCTTCTCCTCAGGTTTGGAGACACACTGAGAACAAGGAAGGAGGGGAACAAGCACTCAAGAGCTGCCCTGAGCAACACAGGCACTGGGTGTGCACACAGGAGAGTGAAGCACCGTAGAATCATGGAGGTTGAAAAACACCCTTAAGCTCATTGAGTCCAACCATCCCCCAGCACTGCCAAGGCCACCACTACCCCATGTCCCCAAGCACCACATCTTTTAAATCCCTCCAGGGGTGATGACTCAACCACCATGGGGAGATTTTGGTGTGTTTTCCCTACCAAAGGGGTTCACACTTGCGTGGCCAGTGTGGTATTTGCAGTCTGGTTGGCACAGAGCACAGCTGTGCCCGTATGTTTTGCAGCATCTGGTTTAAAGTTAACACTTGGGTTTGACTCACAGGATGGTTTTTATTTATTTTGAACTGCAGACGAGCCAACAGAGTGCCCACAGCCACTTCCACCCCGCCCTTGCTCCAGTCCTCTCCACCTTACAGAATTTTGTGAGCACAAAAAGATCTTCAGCAGACTCGTCCCAGAGGAACTCAGGTACAGTGTGGGCAGCTCTCAGAATAGCTGCCTGCTCCTTGCTGTGTGTTTGGGCTGCTTTAAAAGCAAAACTCAGTCCTTGAACCTGGTTTTCCTACCCAGCCTCCCAGAAGACGTCCCTCTGATGTTTTAAGACCCCAACACTTCCCAGCAGATGACATTGTTTTTATGTCTTCCAGAGGAGCAGAGGCTGCTCTGTTTGAAGTGCAGAATCCCTGTGCCCTTCCCTTCCCCGACACCCTTGTCAGGCTCAGCCCAGGCATGGTTCTTGCATTAGGAACAGTTTTCTCAGGGAATAAAGCTGCCACCACTTCATTTATGTCTTTGTTGCTCTTGAGTGTTTTGTAATGAGAAAGTCACAATGCCCAGCTTGCAGTTTGCAGATTTAGAAAGTGTTAAATCAACGAGCTGCAGGAGTTTGTGGAGAGCCTGTTACAGAGTTGGGAATCTTTGCTTGTGTCTGACATGAGCAGGAGTAGAAGACATTTCTTCTGCCAGTTGGCATGCACTGGAGGAGGCTGATGGTTTTCAGGCAGCCTTCCCTGTGCTGTCTGGAGGGGCCCTGCAGCACTGAGAGGGCACGTCCTCGTGTCCTGGTTTGGGGTGCCCAGGGCTGGGCTTCCCTCTGCCTCAAACCTTGGCAGTCCTGCCTTCTGCACCAGCGACACCTGCATGGCCATGAGGAAGCTGCTATGAGGGACTAAGAATCATGAAATTTTGGAAGAGGCTGATTCTGCCTGCTTTCTGAAAGGTGCTTAAAATAGTCTAATTAAAGCTGATACAAGTAGGGGTTGGTGTAGCAGACCCCAGGACCTGATTACACCATCAGCCTGTTGGGAGGTTTAGTTCCAGTTTCAATGATGCCTCTAAAGTATTTTCCTTTTCCTCCCTTTTCCTTCCCTTTCCCCTTCAACTTCTCATTTTTCCTTCTCCTTCCCCTTTTCCCTTTCTCATCTTTCCCTTTCTCTTCCCATTTCCTTCTCCCTTTTCCTTATTCCCTTCCCCCTTTCCTTTCCCCTTTTTCCTTCCCCCTTTCTAACATTTTGAGTGCTTTGGAAAGCCCTGTGAGTGGATACACACCAGCCAGACTTCCTGTCTGTCTGTTATTTACCAATACAGCACCAAACTGGAAGAGAAAATCACTGGAACCTCCCCGGTCTCGGAGCAGCCGTGTGCCCTTTTTGCGGGAACACTGGGATTCAGGAATAATAAGGCAATCTTTAATTGAGTGAAGGCACAA
This sequence comes from Myrmophylax atrothorax, assembly GCA_026770055.1. Classification (NCBI taxonomy): domain Eukaryota; kingdom Metazoa; phylum Chordata; class Aves; order Passeriformes; family Thamnophilidae; genus Myrmophylax; species Myrmophylax atrothorax. The sequence continues at coordinate 28,945,728 of JAOXXN010000120.1, forward strand.
TAGGGCTGTTCTCCAGGCTGGCAGAGTGCTGCTGTCCCACAGATTGTGGCTGGGCTACAATAGGTGTCACGGTGACATCCGTCAGCCGGAGGGATTACTCTGGTATTCATCCTTCCTCCTCCTCCTCCTCCTCACATGGGCAGCACTGCCTGGTTTGGCACAGAAAGGCTCCGCTCCTGCTTGGTGATAACTGCCTGGGCAGCAAGGGACTGTTGTCACCTGACAGTGTTATCTCTTAATTATATTATCTCTTAATTACAGAAGCTAATTGTTTGTTTCTTTATTAGCAGGAGCCGATATGGGCCCGAGGACTGTGGAGATAATAAGGGTCAGTGAGTTATTTTCTGCCAATTCATGAAGCTGACTCCTTTCACTGAAGTTGTTCATTTTTGTAGCATTTCTCACAAGTAAAACTGCTTTACTTGTGTTTGCAGGAGGATGTTGGATGTGTGTCTGTGTGTTGGGACCTGCATGTGTGAGGATATGTGTGTCTGTCAAACCTGCTTTCTCCCTGTTCCACAAACCAAGTGACTCAGTTATGGCCAGACCCTGAACACTGACCCCTACGAGTGCCCCCAGTTGAAAAATGTTCTGTTTTGCCTTGTTTCAGGGCCCCAATGATGCCCTTGGTGTCAGCATAGCAGGAGGGAAGGGCAGTCCTTTGGGAGATATTCCCATTTTCATTGCCATGATTCAAGCCAGTGGTGTGGCCGCCCGGACTCAAAGGCTCAGAGTGAGTAGAGGGATCCTCAATATTTCCTGTTTCATTTGTCCCACAGAGCCTCAAGCACATCTCTATTTGCTATCACTTTGATAGTGTCTCATAGACTACTATATACTTTTGATATAAAAGCAAAACAACAACAAAAAAACCCCAAACCAAACCCTGCCTTTCTCATCCCATTTTAATTATACTGTGTCTTGGGGTGATGGCAGTTGTTGCCCATATTGAAAAAGTGATGTTAAGAGAAAGAACTTAAATGCATTTCCAGTGGTCTTGGAATGTGTATGTTCATCCAGACCCAGGGAGGGCAGCAATGAGTTCTCTGGAAACCACAGGTATTTTGGGAACTGCAGACTGGGCATCATTTAGAGCTCTAACTAGGTAGAAACCAGATCAGAAATTGTTTGATCTTCAGGCCCATATAAAGAAACATGAAAATAGGGCACTTTTATCAGACCACCAGCACATGTGGGTTTCCAGGGATGACCATGGTGAACACTTCCAGTTTTGGAGTGAGTTTCAAGGAATCAAGAGCATTGTAAAGAACTTACTATGCAGATCCATATGCTTTGGCCCATGAGATTCATTAGGACATGCTGCTACATTCATGCTGTGACTCCAGTAGAATTAAGCAGTAGCACCAATTGCCAGGGTCAAGCTCATTTTTGTGTCTAAGAAGAAGAAATCACTCAGGTTAATTAGATTAACATCCAAAGTTCCTGCTTTCCTACACAACATTCAGCATGGGCTTACACAGTCTGGTATGATATGAACTTGTCTGCACATTCAGACACAAATGAATCCTTTCTGGATGGGAGGACAGCAGTGAAAATCTCCCTCTCTCTGCTTGCAAATGGAAAGAGTAAAACACAATCCATCTTTGTTTCTCTGATCTTATTGTTAGTTTTTAAAACTCCGTATTGTCCTTGCTCTGAAGAATGGGAAATGATCACTAGCAGTGCAGAATCCTCACAAAAGGGATCCTGCCAAAGAGAAGCATGACTGTGCAGTGCCAAGTTCACGAGGAATTTTAAGCATTCTTAATTTTAATTTTCCCTAATGGTAGTAATTTTCCATTACTGTTGTACTTTTAGGTTGGAGATCGGATTGTCAGTATTAATGGGCAACCTTTGGATGGGCTGTCTCATGCAGATGCTGTTAATCTACTAAAGAATGCTTATGGGAGCATTATCCTGCAGGTATGGTGATAAATTGAACATGCAGCTGCATCAGGGTAGATAAATGGCATTCAGGAATAAAAAAAACCCCAAGCATCACTGGCACGAGGCATCACAGAATTGCAGGGTGCTTGCTGATGGGAATTACACAGAATGAAAGCAAGAAATCATTTCCATTCAAAAATTCTTTCTTGCCATTCATGCAGGCTGTGAGCGTGGTTATATAAAGCGTAACAAAGAGAACAAAGTAACTTGTTGCTACACATGATAAATCAACAAGCTTCCAAGTTGTGGGGCTTTTTTTTTAATTTGAAGTTAACTAGGAATGAGAAATTCTATGTGTGTGTGCATGTTGTAACTAGACTGGAACCCAGCTGCCCACAGTGGTGGCTTCCTTGGTCTTGAAAGAAATTCAGGAAAAATTGTGGCATCATCATTAAGACAGTGCTGCCTGGAGTAGGATTTTCTACAGGTAGTGAATAAAAACACTCAAGAGACACAACAGAGCTGTCACTGCTGTGTTTCTCTGCTACACATCCTCTGCCACACTGGTTCTAATTGCTGCCTGCCAGGATATTCATCCACACTTTATTTTTATGTTTACACAAAGAAATGGCAAAAATACTTGCCAGATAGAATTCAAAATTCTCCTCGTTTGCAGAGTTATTGTAACAATTGGAAAACAAGCTGAAGACACCACTAAAATCTACTCTAATTCTCTTCAGCATTGCAGCATTTTGGATTGGAACACATCCTGAGGGATTTTTGCAAGCTCCTTGCTTGCATTACAACACAAATGGGGAAAAAAAGGAAGAAAAAAGGGGGAAAAGGGAAATCAGATTATAATAAACTCAGTTTTAGACTTGCTTGTTCTTTGCTTTGTCCATGAACTGCTGACCCAGTAAGTGATGAGCCAGTTCCAGAGCAGATGGTGTATTTGCGTAGCTCCATTGAAGCCCAAGGAAACACACAGATACACCCCAGCTGAGGATTCTCAGTTAAATTATAGTTATCATATTGTTACTAATGTTGAGTAATTTCACTTTTCATGTCAACAATATTCCCTGAATAGAAAATGAAAGCTTGCTGCAGAACCCCAAATTGCTCCTCTTGAAAGCTGTAATACAACACATTGCACCTCATCAAGGGTTTAAAAATACTCCAGATGGAGCAGGATGTCACTTGGTCACTGCCATAAACAAAGAGGTTCTTCTGGAAGTGCCTTTGGTTAAAGAGGTTCTTCTAGAAATGTCTTCGGGTTTGTCAGTTGACTGTTTTTCTTCCACATTTTTGCTCTCTGGTTTAAAATGAGCTTAATACTCTTTACAGATGACACAGGTTTATTCTGATGGAATTATTCCTTCGTTAAAAAACTGTTCTGTGGAGGTGGGATGTTGTGTTTTAATCCTGGGAGTGGTGTTGAGGCCCTGCCATAGTGTGGTGGTCCAGTTGCCTCCCCCACAGGTACCTCTCAATCACCAAATCACTCTTTTTTATTCAAACAATCTAAAGGCAATAATCCTATCGCTGTGATAATCAGGACTGATGTGTCATTAAGTAATTCTGTTTATTATCAGGTTAGGCCACTTCATGGCAAACTGCTTTGAAAGGTCAGATAATTGTGTTCAGTGGTGTGGAAAGGCTTATTGTGGGAACGTCCTGGGGAGGTGCAAAGGGGGTTGCAAATGCTGTTTGCAAACGGGAGATTAAGGTCTCAGGGGAACAATCATCCCTCTCGGCTGTTTTGATGCTTTGCTTTAATTTAATTTCTTTTCTGCAGGTGTAGTAATGAGATAAGGGGAAGCTTTTTTTACAAGGTTGTTGAACTCTGATATGTTCACGCTGCCAGCTAAAGATTTTTGAATATAGATTCGTTTTGCCCTCGTTTTATTGAACAACAAAACATGACAAATCCTGGCTGGCATTCCTTACCCTGATGCCACAGGAAGGAAATCTTAGTGGTGTCTTTGGTGGCTGAGCCAGGTGCAGGTTTGTCTGCTGGGCCCCCTCATTTAGGGCATCCTGGAACCTGGGGCCTGGGATGCAAAATTTGCATGAGAACCTCTTGGCTTCATCACCTTCTTGGCTCCAAATGATTCAGTGGAGGGGAATGTTATGGAAGAATTGTGAGCATTCCTTGAAAATGGGGATTTATAGAACAGATTTTTTATTTTGAAAAGGTACGTTTTCCTTAAGCCACATTCACAGCAATGAGTGGAAAAAGTACCTGTTCACTTGGATAAAATAAGGCCAGATAGCCAGAGGAAATATTGGAAATATACTTCCTGGCTGTTTTTCACTGTCTCTGAGCTGAAACAGTAAATGTCAAGCAGAGAAGAATATCTCCTCAGAGGGAGATGGAGTTAAGGGATAACCACAGCATGTAGTTGTTGGGAAATTGATGTCCTTTCAGCTGTAAATACTTTAAATCCAAACCACTTCATGGCGGTCTCTTCGAAATTTTTCCAGAAAAAAGCAAAGAATAAAAAATTGGCATCCATGAAAGGGCAGTGCCAGGGCCTCCCCACCCTCAGAGGGAAGAATTTCTTCCCAATATCCCTTCTAACCCTGCCCTGTGGGAAGCCACTTCCCCTTGTCCTGTCTCTCCATCCCTTGTCCCAGGTTCCTCTCCAGCTCTCCTGGAGCCCCTTTAGGCACTGGAAAGGGCTCTCAGGTATCCCTGGAGCCTTCTCTTCTCCAGGTGAACATTCCCAGCTCTCCCAGCCTGGCTCCATAGAAGTGCTCCAGCCCTCAGAGCATCATTCATCGTGGTTTCAGAATAACAGAGGAACCAGAATGGGGAAGTTTAACAATCTGGTTTGTTAAGTTGATGCCAAAAATTGCAGAAAAGTTGAAACCAAGGATGAATTTGTTGGCTACTCAGTGAACAAACGAATCAGAGCTATTTCAGGGCCTTTATCCAACAGCCCTTGGATCTCAGTATTTTGTTAGAGACTCTGGTGGTCTCTGGGGGAGACCTTTGCTGTCAAGCCCAGTCCTGGACCCTGCTTCTTTGACAAAGCGACCTCTTTCTCTGCGTTATCCAGAAAGGCTGTTCCCTCTGCTCAGCACCTGAGTGATGGTCGTGTGAAGGCAAGAGAAAGTGTCACAGTAAACTTTACATTAACCCCCAGGATGGTGGCTGCTGGAATTGGAAAGTATCAAATTAGTACATTTAAGAGAGTAGGACTTGCATTTAAAATTTGCTTGGGGAAAAGTCAACAGTTGATTTTTTAAATGTATCAGCTGCTTTCTGCGTAATTAGCCAAGGTGGTTTTGTGTTAAGTGATCACACATTGTATTTGCTTGATTCCCCTGCTCAGGTTGTGGCTGACACCAACATCAGTGCCATTGCCACCCAGCTGGAGAGCATGTCAGCAGGGTGCCCCCTGAACTCATCCTCGGAGCATCCTGCCGAAGATCCCGAGTAAGTCTGTGCTCCCCTGCAGAGCTGAGGTGGATTTCATGGGAGGGAAGGGCCTGGGGTGGGGCAGGAGGTCTCTCCTATTGCTTCTGTCTCTAATTTTCCATTGGCTTTACAATGAAAACTGTGACCTTCTCCAAGCTGGTTAGGGACTCGTGTCTGTCTTCACCTGCTGACAGAAACTGCTTGAGTAAATAAGCATAAAATGTGTTTGCAAGCACCACTTCTGGGTATTTTTCAAGGAAAAAAATCTCCTTTCTTTGCTAATGTTATGCTCACATGGTAGTTCTGTCCTTGTCTGTTGGCTTCCTTGTTGGAAGGAGTTATGATTGTAGCAACTTGAAATAATTTCTTATTGGCACTCTGAGGGAAGATGTGTTAAAAAGACCTTTCAAAACATGTCCCAGAACTTTCTTTGTTTTTTGAATCTTGTCAAAAAAGTCTGATTAAAATAATTTCTACTTACAGCACTGCTGTGTGGTGATGGAACTTAGAGATCAAGCCCTCCACTGCATCATTCTCCATCATGTACTTGTTAGGGCAGCTTGTGGCATCCCAGTGATCATTTTGAAATTCATTTGATCTCTATTTCTGTTCATCAGCTTCATTATGCTCTGCATTTTCATTCTTTGGTTCTGTTTATTTTAAGAAGCTTAGATGCAAGTTGCTGCCCGACCTCAGGGGGTTTGAGTATAAAAGTTAATCTATTTACACTGCATTCTCTAGTCTTACCATGTGAGATACGGTTTCTGTAGGGCTCTCAAAGGAGTATGGTTTGCTTCACAAAAGGATTTGTATTCTTATTTCATATCAGAGCAGTAAGGAAATTTGGATGTGAAAATATGAAGCAGAATTAGGTAGGTGTATGTATTTAGTTCTAAAAATGCCTAGATATGAGTCAGCTTGGGCTGCACCTTTAGATAGGTGGAAAATGCCAAACAGAATCAAAAAATCACTTAGGTTGGAAAACCTCTTTGAGACCATCAAGTCCAACCATCCCCCAGCACTGCCAAGGCCACCACTGACCATGTCCCCAAGTGCCACATCCACACAACTTTTAAATCCCTCCAGGGGTGGGGACTCCACCTCTGCCCTGGGCAACCTGTCCCATTGCCTGACCACCCTTAGTCCACAACAATTCATGTTACATGTGTAGAACTTACTAATTTCAAACATCAGATGAATCTATTCATGTGAATGGTCTAAATTCCAACTCAAAGACTTCCTTTGCTCTGTATAGGCCATGAAAGCCCCTGAAGAGTTCAGACTCAAAGTGGTGCACCCTGAGGTTACAAAAGGACAGGGACATGGGTCAGATCCAGGCTGGTAGGAGAGAGCCCAAGGAGCCTGAGCAGAGCTGAGACTGTAAACAGGAGTGTTCTGGCTGCACCCTGTTAGACTCCTTCCTCTGAAGCCATAAAGTAAAATTATGCTGTAAGGAAATGGTTGCAGTTGCCACTTAGGCAGAGCAAAGATGACAGGAAAGAAAGCAAACTGTTCTTTATTACATGCAGGGACTGCAGAGCAGGGAGGCCTCACTTCTGCCTCAGAGAGAAGTGCTCTTGGTGGGCTCTTATTAAAAATAAGTATTTTCCAAGTGAGGAGCTGAAGCACATGGAGCAGTGTTTGAACTCTGGGCTGTGCTGGAGTGTTGCAGTGCAAGGGTCATGCTTTGTGGCTGTGTGAAAAAAATTCCTGATAGAGAAATGTCTGTGTAATTGTTCCTTCTGCTTCAAGTCCCCAGAGACAGACATTGCTATTCTAAGTGATATTTGTTGTGTTTCCAGAGCACCTCAGCCTAAGATTATTACTTTGGAGAAAGGCTCTGATGGACTGGGATTTAGTATTGTAGGGGGGTATGGAAGTCCCCATGGAGACCTGCCCATTTATGTCAAGACTATATTTGCCAAGGTATCTTTTATTTTTTGTTTTCTCTGTATTATCTTTAAAAATAAACCTAAGATTTGGCTTGGATAATATATTATGTAGCAGAAAGCGAAATGTACTGTCTAAGTACAGGGGTGTGAGTTAGTGGGCCCAGAATTCACAGCTGGCTTCTCAGTTTATATTTCATATTCCTGATGGCTGAAACAAGATACTTTATCTCAGCAAAATTGCTCTGTGTACTTGGGAAACTTGTTTTTGTACACTAAAATATTTATAAGGCAGTTTTCTGTCTGTAAATCTCCAAGAGCCTTCCAGGAGGTGTTGAGGCATCACTTTGCCATTCTGCAGGAGGGAGGCACTTGCAGAGATGATGTGTCTTGGTGGATGAGTTTCAGCGAAAAACCAGGTTTAAACCCATCTCTGACCCACACCCTGAGTGTGTGGGGAGGGTTGGGAGTCTCTGCCAGGCACTGCAGAGCTCTGGTCCCCGAAGCTGAAGGAGAACAGAGTATAACCCAGCCCAGAGTGGGGGAGGGAGAAGTGCCCCTTTTGCCACCCATCCCCTTGCCAGGAGTGAGCTCGGCGTGGGCCAGGAAGATACATCAGGTGTGGCCACATGAAGGGAGCTGTGAAAATGGGGGTGAGGAAAGGAAAACAGTGGGAATTAGGGATCCTTCACCCACAGTTGCTTGTCCTGTGCCTACTTGCTGTCACTTTTGTCAGCAGCACTTGTAGCAGGGTAGATGATGTAATTGAGAAACCTTTGAAAGCGGAGTAAAGTCACGTGTTCTGCTTCTGCTGCTCTGGGGCTCAAACCACAAATACCTGGTCTTTTTACAATTTTCAGTTGTTAAAATACTGTGTCTTTCAACTGATGCTTAGGATTGCAAGTTTCTAGATGTGAGCATGGCTGAGAAACCCTAAATGGAAGCTAAATTTACTGCAGTCACTGGTGGGGCTGTGGAGCAGAAACAGATCCTGTGAGCCAACCCTTGTGCAGGCAGCACTTGGGGTTTAGATAAAAGAGCTGCACTGAGGCCTCTGAAGGAGAACAGCCATTTCTAAAGCTCTGTGGGAGCTTCTCAGGACCATCATAGAATTGTTTATGTTGGAAAAGCCGTCTCAGACCATCGAGTCCAACCATTCCCCAGCACTGCCAAGGCCACCACTAACCTGTGTCCCCAGGTGCCACATGCCCATGACTTTGAAATCCCTCCAGGGATGGAGACTCCACCACTGCCCTGGGCAGCCTGTTCCAACACTTGACACCCTTTTGGCAAACAAAATTATCATGATAACCAATCCAAACCTCTACATGGCATGACTTGAGGCCATTTCTTCAGCAGAGCCCAGCTGTCTGGGTGGGGGCCAGTGCCCAAGTTGTGCTGCACAAGCTCTGCATCCCTCTCCCTCCCCACTTCTTAACCTGTCCCTCAGCCCTGGGTACGGAGAACATTTAACTGCTGCTCTAACAAACCTCTCCATCATTCCAAAATCCAGTGCCAATCTCGGCACTGCCTTTTTACAGGGGTGAGACTCTCTCCCACCCCAGCGCTGGGTCGCACGAGCTGAACCCTCAGCCCTGTCACTCCACCCAGCCGAGATGGGACTCCCGGAGCCGCATCCCTGCTCCTCGCGGGGGCACTGGGAGGGCTGGCAGCGCTCGGTGCCGCCGCTGACGCCGCTTTGCCGTTGCAGGGAGCGGCGGCGGACGACGGCCGGTTGAAGCGCGGGGACCAGCTGGTGGCGGTGAACGGGGAGGCTCTGGAGGGCGTCACCCACGAGCAGGCCGTGGCCATCCTGAAGCGCCAGAAGGGCACGGTGACGCTGACGGTGCTGTCGTGAGCGTGGCGGAGACAAACGCCGTCGTTTACGACATCGGTAGAGCTGCAATAATCCTGCTCAGCCCTGGTGTAAAGCAAACCCTGGCACAGATGAGTCAGTGTTCCCCCCACCCCGTTGCCAAGGCAGGGTAGTGTGAATCTCCAGCTTCATTTAGCCTTCCACATTTATCAGCCTTTCTGCCCGCCCTCCCCGACTTCTGGTGGCTTTTGAGGTTTCTCTGGACAAGTTTAATTAAGGAACTTCAAAGAACAATATCCGTTTCACTTTAGTTAATGCATCAGTTTATCCCCACTAGTCTGAACTCCGGTTGCAAGTGCTGAACCTGGAATCAGTTTGCACACAAAAGAGAATTTAGATCATCAACTGATCGCATCTGATGAGCAGAAATAAATGCCGAGTGACTTGTCATCTCACTCATGATTTACTTATGCTAATTGTTCTTTCAAGTATGCCAGAAAACATTAGCAATGTAATTAAATTACCACTGTTCCAAATGATGAAATATCAAATTCTCCTCTGGGAAATTATTTGTGCTCGGCACAGTAAGTCTGATAGTCAAATGTGAACTTCTCATGTTTATCTCTTTGGGTAGGTCTATGGAAGTTAGTCAGAGGTAATTACTGTGATGTGTCAATTTGCAGCCTTTAGCATGAAAAATAAACGAGGGGAGAGGGAAATTTATTTTTTTAGGCTTTTAAAATGTTTGAGCCTTTTCAGATATTTAGGCAGCATGAACAACAACAGTGTAGCTCATTCTATTCTAATTATATTTTTTAAGAAGAAATGTGCTGATATATGCCAGGCATGTCGCATACAAAGGCAGTTGATGTCGTGCCAAGTCGCAGCATAATTGTTCATCCTGAAACTTTAATGAAGACAGAAAGTTTGCTTCGGGAATTTGATCCTGTAATTCCAGGAATGAGGGTGAGCAGTCCCTCCTGTACGTTCTTTTTAAGGCACAATGGAGTTCATCCAAACCAGCAACCTGATTTACATTTCTAAGGGTCTCCCCAGGATCAGATAGGGCAGGGAGAGGCTTTCATGGATCACAGAGGATGCTTCGCTCTTGGGGCTGCTGGAGTTCAGTTTTGGATAATCCCAAGCACCACCAGGCAGTGATGAGATGATCTCCCAAAGCTGTGGCAGCTCAGGATGATGTTCCTCAGCCCCCTCCAGTGAACTGGACAGCTCAGTTAAAGCCCCCAGCTGTGTTTTGGATTTAAGGTAAGCCAGGTTGAGTGTGCTGAAGCCCATGAGGAGCCTTCCCAAGGCTATTCCCACCAAGGAGGTGGGATGCAGGAACATTCATCCAAAAATTAGCAACTTCATTCCATGTCACAGCCATTCCTGCAGTGATTATATGGCCGTGGCCTTGGTGATTTAGCAAATGAATTTGGCAGGCAGATCCATGGCAATGCAAGGCATTGTGGGTTAATCTCCCTATCCACAGGAGCAGGAGCGTTTTGGAGGAAGCAGCCCAGTCTGATTTGGACTATTTGGTGTAATTTACAATGATGATGTAGCTGGGAAAAATGAAAGGCAGGGCAGGGCCGGAATTGGCTGCTCATTTTGTGTGAAAAATTCCAGGAATTAAATGGAAAGAAGATTCAAAATCTGTACTATAATAACTGAGTGATTCAGGGGGGTGTTAAAGGTACAGTTGCTCTGTGTGTTTTAGTGGGTTTTCCCCAGTTTTGCATACAAGGACAGGTCCTGAAGCAAGGCGAGCTACACTGAGACAGGGATGCTGCAATTAGCTCTCATGGAAAAGGGTTTTCCTTATTTCATTGGAAAGTTTTCCGTAACTTTAGGTAATCACAAAGTGCATTTAGCCTGCTGGAACCATTGGTGGGTATTCCCTTAATAGTGCCTGGAAGAGACTTGTTGTTTTCTATGGATTCCCACTGTCCTGTTTGATTTGCCAAGTGAAGTGTTAGTGGAATCTTGATTGTAGACACAGAAATATCTCCAGATGTAGCAAATTGGGGAATTTTTAACAAGCTGCCTTTGGTTGCAAAAGTATCCAGGATGTGCAGGAGCTAAAGGTGAGATGTGAAGAGTGTGTGGAATTTATCAACCAAAGGTAATGATTCCTCTGTCCCATGTTTTTATAGCCATTGCATTCCCACTTTAGGATGTTGCCACATTAATCAATGAAGTTTTATGTGGCTGTTTCTTAGCCTGTGATGCACATACGGTTCATATACGTCAATAATAGAATTTATGGGCTGAGATATTTTGCACTTCTCGTTGCTCAGAAGGAGAGAGAACATTTTCTGCTTCTTGTAATTTGCACTTTGTGTGTTGAATATGTTACTGCCAAAAATTACACTGCAACTAATTGATAAACCAGTGACCACATGGAGAGTGTGTTCCATGTACAGGACCAAGCCAGGTAGTTAAATTTGCATTATGCTTGTCTGGGTTTGAGGTGTTCTGGTTTGTTTGAAACTTTATTTCTGCGCAAGGGAAAAAAGCAATTCAACCTCCTGATTGTATGTTTACGTATATCAGTAAAATGAGACGTTTTATGACTTCAAAGATTCTAAATAAAGCTCAGTTACATAAGTAGCTGTGTATTTATTGTATTTATTTTTTTAATTTGAGTCACTGTTAAGAGCTATTGCGTGAGGTGTCTTTGTTTGCTGTTCCAGGTAGGGTTGTGGTTGCTTTTCTCAGGGAGCAGGAGCTGTGGTTGCTGTCGGAGCAGGAAGGATTGTTCCCAGCTGAGAGGATCACATGGAGCCACCCCCGTCCTCCATCAGGAATCTACAGCCACCTATCTGGGTTAGTTTTTAATCAGGGGGACACCAAGGACAGCTCAGGTGAGAGACCAAGGATCTGGTGAGGGCAACAAAACTGGGGGATGAAGATGAAGGTGCCGAGTGATTGTAATTGTGTGCCAGGAGGAATCAAAATCAACACTGAGGATGCTCTTGAGAGGAGCATCTGTACCACAGACATCGTGCAGCTCTCCAGAGGTGCCACTCAAACACCATTTTAGTTGATACATAGAATCACAGAATCATTGAGGTTGGAAAAGCCCTCTAAGACCATCGAGTCCAAGTGGTCCCCCAGCACTGCCAAGGCTACCACTGACCCATGTCCCCAGGTGCCACATCCACATATCTCTGAAACCCCTCCAGGGATGGGGACTCCACCACTGCCCTGGGCAGCCTTGACAACCCTTTCTGTGAAAAAATCTTTCCAGTTACCCAATCTAAACCTCCTCTGGCACAACTTGAGTCCATTTCCTCTTTTCTTAAGGGTTTTCCTGCCTTTATTTGAGGACTCAGCTGTCAGAGGCTTTGGTTTTAGAAGGGCCATGTGCTGTTCACAGTTCCTCCATCAGCTTCCTCACCTGGAGAGACATGGAATAACCTGCAGGTCACAATGACACCAGCCAGGACATTTCTGGCATCACCAGGAGCCATCTTAGGGCTGTTTGCACTTCTTGGCCAACTTATAACCAAGTTCTGCTGATGTTTAGTCTTCTTCCAAAGGCTGGGATTGAGCTGCTGTAAGTTTTTGTGTCCTCCCTACTATGTGAGCTTGCCGGGGGACATCATGTGGGTATGATCCCTGCAGCCAAGCACTGAGTTCAGAAGCACCTGTTGGGTGCAGCCTGAGTTGGTGCTGGGGACGGTGATGTGGATCATCGTGGTGGTGGGTGGGCTGATGAGGACAGCAGGTCAGCCTGGAGGGATGGAGAGACTCTATCACATTATGCTGCTCCATAAGGAATTGCTGTAATGCCTCTAAATTCCCTGTAATTAATCACATGGTGATTACCACCCTGGAAGTGTGACATCCATAGAGCCTGTTGGGGTAATGTGATTATGTTGAGATGGAGCAGTTAATGTCTCTTTGCCTGAAAAAACTGGAATGGATTAATTTAACATCACACATGTATAAAACATCTGTTTTTACAGGTATGCTGACCTTGATACACAGTTCCATTATCATCTTTCTCCACAGCCTCACACATCAATGTCCATAACTCAGCTGTATTTATGTCCTGCTTAAACACTGTCACGGTCCTTGTTGTCCCTCTTAGGAGCAATGGAAGTTTTGTTCCCCAGCATGCACATTCCTGTGATAGCTGGGCCTTCTAGGATGGCAGCAGATCAGAGAGATCCATGTTCTGCAGCATCCCAAATGGAAAAGGAACAAGAATCACCTTGATTTTGGACTTTTTCAAGTGGGCTCCGAGGGCTCTGCTGCTTTCCCAAGTCTAGTGGGGTTGAAGCAGAATTTATTCCCAATTGCTGCACAAAAAAGGCAAATATGCAGTGGCAGCATAAATTCTTTATTTAGAGACAGAGGGTCCCAGACTGATTGGGGTTGGAAGGGACCTTAAAGCCCATCTCGTTCCAATCCCCTGCCATGGGCAGGGACACCTTCCACTAGCCCAGGTTGCTCCAAGCCCCATCCAAACTAAGGGATTTCTTAATAGTTGAAAATGCTCATGAGAAATGTTATGTTTTCCAGGACAGATGTTTCCATATAAGTGTTTCTAGTCCCATTTTGAGAAGGATGAGAGAAACAGGATAAAGAAAGCCAAGATTCTTGGCCCTGGGTCTGCAAGGTAAGAACTGGACTAGGGCTGGCACCTGGCACATCCTCGTGGGAGCACTGCAGGCACCAGGCAGGGAAAGCTGGGCAGCCACAGCGGCTCCCAGTGTTGTGCTCCTGATGCTTTTTCTGCTGAAAGGGCACTAGATGGAGCAATTGACACAATAGTGTAATTCTGCAGCCTTCAGCTCAGGGCTGGTGGCCTGAGGGATGTGCTGAGGATGCTCCATCCTCTCAGCCCACACCGGGAAACAGGAACTCCCAAACTCTGAGCTGGCATGTTCCCTGTGAACAGGTGGGTGCTGCGAAAAGGAGACACCTGGGTACCAAGAGGAGAGGTTTCTAGGAATGAAATCACGCCCCATCTCACTCCTGCTGATAACTGCCTTCCATCCTGGCAAAATAGAGCCAACTGGGGACAGAACAGGGTGCTGGGGGGCAGCTTGGCCCCCCCAGAGCCTAGAGCAGAGGAGCAGTCTCTGTGCCCAACACACTGCCCCCATGGCAGCCCATTCCCCTGCAGCAAATAAATCTGCCTTTGCTGCTGAGACATTTATCTCTTCTAAGAATATTAAATTCTGCTGAGAGCTACTGAACTGACACAGTCTGAGCTGATGATGGGGCAGGTTCTGGGTGATAATCATCTCAAGAGGAGATGTTTTTCTTTTGATGGGGCTTGGACCAACATGGTCTAGGGGATGGCGTGGCAGGGGGTTGGAACAAGATGTGCTTTAAGGGTTCTTTCAACCCAAACCATTCCAGCGTTGTGTGATTCTCTGCCACCTGCACAGACAAGACTGGGGAGAAAAGAAGAAGTAAAATTTACTGTGTTTCATACCCTGTGCTTTGACTCAGACCTGAGGAAGCTGCTGGTCGTCAGTTTGGCCTCTCCCCCAGCATGGTCCCAACACCCCATCACCCCATGAGGGAGGCAATGGGCAGCAGCTGCCCACAGCTGCCAAAGGAGTGAAGCCAAGGCACATCCCTTGCCTGGGAATGGCCCCATGGATTGAATTAACCGTGGAGATCATGTTCACCGCTCACATGGGGCTCTGCACACATGGGGCTTGAGGTGCTCTGTTCCCTCCTTGTGCTGTGAACATGGCCCCATTCCAGTCCGCTAGAGATTTCTTGCCCTGTCCTCCCAGTGCCTGCATCCTCCTGGGGTTCCTGGCCCCACTTCTGCCCTGCCAGAGGGATCAGGGTCCTCCCATCTGCTGTGGGCTGAGGATACCCGATCTCTATAGCACCAGGAACGAGTTAACCTGTAACAAAACCCCTGTGACGTTTCAAGTCGCCTGGACAATGTTAGCAAATGACAGCAATTATTTCAGCCCCTTTTCTGCACTCTGTTCTCAAGCCAGTGCTGAAGACCCTTCTGCACCTCTGCAGCACGTTTGGAGCCTGTTTTCCCCTTTTTTTGCTCATCCAGAGGCAGGCTGTGCTGTGCACAAGCCCCGTGGTGGTTTCACCCAGAGCACAAGGCAGCCCTTTGTCCATCCTGCCCGTCGCAGGGACCGCACGTTCCCACATGCACCTGGCGCTTTCATGGCTCACATACATGGCAGCTGATGCCAGGGTGGCACTGAGGTGGCCACAGGGCTGTCCTGCCCTGGGGAGGGAGCACAAAGTGCCAGCACCTCCATGTGTTCCCCCTGAAACTCGTAGATGTTGCCTTCCAGCCCCGCTGCCCCCGGGAGGCTTTACTTGGCAGCTTGCGAGCGGTGGGAGGAACAATTTGGGATCATCTGGTTTTCGGGAAGGGGGGGGAAGCCTCCGGCTGTTTCTTTTGTGTGCTGTCTGTGGTGTGAGCATGGACACCAAACCACACACTGAGGCAGCTGCCCGGGGTGAGGGGCTCATGTGGCCCTGGCTGGTCGAGAGCCAGTGAGGTCAGCCCGGGCATGGGGAATGCTTGGGCCAAAGGGGTGGAGGGGGCAGCCCTTGGGGTCTGGGGGCTCTGTGACCCCAGGGGTCCATGTCCCAGCACAGCCCCTCATGGTCACATGCTGGGTGGTTGTACAGTGGCTTCAAAGCCAGATTTTACCACAGAGCAGGAGCTTGACAGCTGTGGGAAAGATCTCCAGGAATGGGACACAGGATCATGGAATGGTTTGGGTTGGCAGGGACCTTAAAAACTCATCTTGTTCCACCCAGGGACAGGGACATCTTCCACTGTCCCAGGTTGTTCCAAGCTCCATCCAACCTGACCTTGGACACTTGCAGGGATGGGGCAACCACACCTCTGGGCAACCTGTGCCAGGGCCTGCCCACCCTCACAAGGAAGGATTTCTCCCTAATCTGTAATCTAATCCTGCCCTCTGGCAGTGGGAAGCCATTCCCTCTTGTCCTGTCCCTTCAGGCCCTTGTCCCGAGTCCCTCTCCAGCTCTCTTGGAGCCCCTTCAGGCACTGGAAGGGGCTCTCAGGTCTCCTCAGATTCTTTTCTTCTCCAGGCTGAACACCCCCAGCTCTCCAGCCTGTTGATGCCGAGGGCCACACAGAGCCCTGTGGTCCTCCCTGACCACAGAGGTGCTTCAGATGACACCCCCAGAGCCCCTTCTTCTCTCCTTGCAGCGAAAGAAAGGGATACACTAGAAATGGCCATAAGGAGAGTGGAAAAATCATGTTCAGTCGAGTTTCTCATCATTCTTTCCCTCCATAGTTAATCAGCTCCTGGATGCTGAGCCCGTAAAGATCATTAGATTAATTTCTTTCCTTGCTGTGACTTAATTGTCTCCATTTGTTTTGCAGAGTGCTCACACTGGGCATGTGTTTTTCCTTGCCTATATTTAGTTTGATCTCTGCTCTGATATTGGAATATATAAATGCAGGCTGGCTCTGGCTTTTTGTGACATGGAGATCCCACGGATGATTTTCCACCGGTTTTGTGCAGTCTGGTGCTTTGGCAGCAGGATGCTGGGCACTGGGAGATGCCAGGGACAGCACCAACCCATCCATGATCCCGTGGGATCTGCATGAGCAGAGGAGCTGCTCCAGGGGATCACCCCATGAGCTGCTCCTCCCGGGGGAGATGGTTTGAGGGGCAAAGAGGAAATAGGAGGCAAAGGAATGAAAATAAAAATCCTGGGGATGTAGTTAACCAGCCTGGGCTGCAGGGATGGGAACAGGAGGGAAAGGGGGATTGGAGGGGGGCAGGGGAAGGCAGCAAAGCCTCTGCAGAGCTGCAGCACATCCCCAAAATAACATCCCCTGTCCTCAAATTGAGGGATCCCAGGAGGAGGCAGGCACTTCCCAAAGCCACCCTGATCCTTAGCAGAAAGTTTCCCACATTTATTAAGTTGAAGCCAGAAAGTTCACCTCCCTCTGGGAAGCAGCAAGAGTCAGAGTGAAATTCCTCCCTGCAAGCACAGAGCTGTCAGGGAGAAAACTCAGTGAAAACTGTCACAAAATGGTATTATGGCTCTTTTTGTTTGCAGCTGAGCCCTGGCAGCAATGCTCATGCTGGCTCTGGAGCACAAACTGAGGGAATTCCTGCAAAAAAATCCCATGTCTGTGCAGGGACCTCCCGGGGTGGGGTCACTGCTCTGAAAAGACACCTCAGAAATGGGTGGTTTGGTGATGTGCAGGTGTGTGAGGTCACCCCAGGGAGCCCCAGCCTTGGGGACAGGCACAGGAGCCAACAAAAGGTTTCACTCGGTTTATTTAGACATAAAGGAGGTAACTGCATTTTGGGATACAGATAAAAAAGGCAGATAGATGTTTGAGATAGTGAGTGCTTTGGACTGAAAATGGGGAGAAAGGAAAGAAAACAGAACAGAAACAGCAGATTTCCATGGAAAATGGGGCAGGGGCTGTCCTCCCCTCCCTGCAAGGCAGGAAGGGTGGGGGCTCAAGGCAGCTCAAGAGACACTTTGTCATGATGTGAACTGACTTAGAACGACCAAAGTGGGTCAGGATTCCCCTCTGCTGAGTAACAAAAAGAGAGTAATTAGCTAAATAGGGAGAGTTGCTTTTGGTGGTGGCAGGGAGAGCTGGGGTTGCTCTGCTGGTGGTGGTGTCCAGCTCCACCAAAACCAACAGACAGCATCCAGTGGCTCCTGATGCAGCACAACAAAACAAGGAGGTTTGGAAAAGTGGGACCTGAGCCCACCCTCCCTCTCTGTCAGCAGCAGAAGGATTCAAGAAAACCCCTGCCCTGTGTGTGATTTGAGGTGATGCTGGAGCCTGTGGGTGGTGAGGGAGGCCCTGTGCCATCCAATTCCATCAGCTAAATCATGGCACAGCTTTACACAGGACTTTGGGCATATTGAAGTTGAGCACGAGGGAAATCAGAGAGCAGAAGCTTGTCCAAAAGGCATCTGTCAGTCCACAGAACTCTTGGACAGTATTAACACATCCTGGGATGGGAATCTGTTGTGATCTCCTTGTGCTTGGGATACCCTGATCCGCCCCACTGTGATGCACAGAGCATGTCAATGGGCTGAGCTTCCCCGTTAGCTCAAACTTAATTAGGAAAAAATAAGAGCCATATGGTAATTCCAGATCCAGGCAAAACAATGTCTGTGTGTTTGGGTCTGGCATACTCAAATATTTTCCTAGAGCATTAATTTTTAATTCTTCCATCAGACCCACATAAGCAAACATAAATAGGATTTTATGCTTTCCATAATCCATCCAGCTTGTGTTTGTTGTTACATATACTGAGGAATCACTGCCTGCCACTACTTACAGAGGAGCTGATAATAAATATTAGGACACAAACTTACAAGTTAAATGAGCTACGGTTAAGTAGTCAATTAAAAGGACACCCATAATCTAAGGTTACAAAAGACTAAGTATTGCTTTGCTGATGTGCTTTTCTCCATTTCAGTAGCTCACCTGCCAAACCTATACCAGGAGGAGCAGATAGAAGAGTCTGGTTGTGGCACTGCAGATTCGGGGCTGTGAGTGGGATGAATGAGGAGAATTAGACACAGGGAAGGTCCTCAGGTAAGGCAGGCAGGGTCCCTGCCCTGGAAACCCGCTGGCTCGGCCCTGCCACAGCGGGGCTGTTGGAGGGACAGCTGTTTGTTCCAGCTGCCCGTCCTGGCTCCTTCTCCCGGCGGGTCACGCTGACAGGGACGGGCTGCGCTCCACGTGTGCTCTCAGGAGCGCTGCGATGTCCCCGCGGGCCAGCGACAGCGCCGAGTTCCCACCCTGTGGGGAGCGAGAGGTCAGACATCACCAAATCCCTGACCCTGTCCCCCGCCCTCCCTGCTCCGGCCCCCAAACCTCCTTCCCTCCGGTTCCTCCCTGCTTTCCAATGAGTCACCGTCCTGCAAACCTCCCTCTGTGCCTCAGCCTCAACCACACCAAACACACCCCTGCGGTGCCTCCGCCTGGCCTCGGTGCCCTCATGCCTGTCTTAGACAAAATTGGATTTTAATTAGAAAACAGTTCTCTGAACTCAGCCATGTGGCCCAACAGGAGGAATTTCCACCATCCGGCCGTGCTACTCCCAGCCCAGCCCCGTCCCACACGTTTCCTGGAGAGGAGTCTGTTCTCAGGGAAGAGTTAATTCCTGCTAATTTCTTGGAGCTGAAGCTCTGCTAATTCCTCATGTCCAGGGTTTCATCTGTTTTTTTTAGGTTTACACCAGGCTGGACCCTTCCCCACAGTGCTCCTGCCCAAGCTATGGCTGGGATGCAGGATGCTCTCACAGCCCCCCATCCACAGCACAGCAAGCACTGAAACCAGGGGTGCTCTCCTAAAAGTGATCCCTTGATCAGAAAATGGACTGAAATTTTACTTGTTCACTTAAAAACCCGCACTCAGGGATTGGTGTCTGATTGATCCCACATGAGCCCTCCCTCCCTGGGGCACTGAGGCTCAGTGGGACAGAGCACAGTGCTGGAGCCTCACCTTGTCTGTCAGTGTGACCTGGCAGCCAGGCTGGGCCAGGAGCAGCCTGACGATGTCCATGTTGCCCTGTCGACAGGCCACCATCAGGGCCGTGGTGCCCTCCTCATCCTGCAGGTTGACATCAGCCTGGCAGGACAGCAGGGCTCGCACCATGTCGTCCCGCTCGTGGCTCACCCCCAGCATCAGGGCGGTCTGGCCTCCCTGCGGGGTCACAGGGAGAGGCTGAGCACGCCCTGCCCACCACCCCCCGCAGTCCTGCCCTTCACACTGCTGAGATAACAACAACAATCAATGTTGCTGCATGTATGGGATCGTAGGATCACTCAGGTTGGCAGAACCCTCTAAGAGCGAGTCCAGCTGTTAACCCAGCACTGCCAAGCCCATCACTAGCCCATGTCCCATAACCACATAGCACAACATTGCATATTATTATTGCATAGAACATACATAACAATAATAATTCTTTACTATTGCATATTGCATGTTATTATTAAATCACACTGGGGATCCTCAGCAGGTAGTGCAAGAGATACCTGTTCACTTGCACCACAGCCATGCAGAGGATCCTGGCAGCTCCATGGCCACACCACCCAGCTCCCAGCTGCCCCCAAACATGGGGCCCCCACACCCTCCTGGGCAGTTTAACTTAGACCTAGACTAACTTTTACATTAGTTTGGAAGACGAGCAGGATGAAGGCACTGTCATCCCTGAGACCAAAATATGTGACTCTCTGATGAAGTGCCTGCTCACCAGCAAACCTGGGGCTCCCATACTCTGAAGTCCACCCCTCACTGCTCCTCTTTGGTGTGACTTCTGATTTTCATCTCAGAAAAATTGTTTTGCAAAATGTTAAGCCTTTCTTTAGTCTCAGCATTTTGCCCAGCTCTCATGTCCCTTCCCAGGGAGCTGGTGGGTGGCCACGCTGCAACTGAGCTGAGGCTGCTTTTGGAACTCTTGGGAAGCAGCAACTCCAACCCAATACCCGCTGTTGAGTTGCAGGTGCAGTGTAAGGAATCCAAACTACACCTTCCAACCCGAGATCTCCATGGGGACATGATGATGCCACAGCTTGAACTGGCATCACACAAGCGATGGCTGTAATAGGAAGCCAGAGCTCCTCAGGATGCCTTTGCCAAAAAAACACCCACCCACAGCTGTGTCACCATCCCACACAGGGCCATGCTCCGTTTTCAAACAATCCCCAGGGCCACACACCTGGGCAGATCTGAGGTTGACGTCCCCTTCCCTCAGCAGCCTCATCACCACCTCCATGTCCTGGCGGGTCTCGGCAGTCGCCAGCGGTGTGAGCATCACGGCCGTGTAGCCGGCGCGGTTCTGCAGGTCCAGTCGGCACACCCCTGCAGGGGGTGGGTTCACCAAGAGGGAACAGGAGGCAGAGGGTGAGTTATAAAACATGTGGCATCTCATACTCCCAGAAAAAGGAGTTATTCTCTAATTATACAGGATTGAGATTTATCTGTGTTAAATATCCAGTGTTGTGAGTGCAGTGTTAAACGGCCCCTGGTGCTACAGTTAATTACAACTGCTGAGGTCAACTCAATTAACTTTGGAGACCACAACAAATAAAAATAAAAGGGGGATAATTAATGCCTTGAGCACATGCTGGTTGTGGATCTGTGGGCTGTTTGCTTTGGCTCCTGTGGCAAGGGAGCAGCAGAAACATGACCATCACCCAGTGGGCATGGAAATCATCCTGGCTCCATTTCACTCATTTTTCACTTCAAAGAGCCCATTTCCAGCTCCACCATGAGGAATGAGCCATGTCTGGGGGGTGAGGGCTCAGGTCCAGCCTTCCCCCAGGGACCAGCTGCCTCAGTCACTCTGCAGAAGGGGACAAACCCTTCCCTCCCTGTGCCGCCGCTGCGGCAACAATCGGGTTATAGATGTGTATGATAATCTGCCATTTCCCAAACATTTAACGGATTGTCTGGCCCATGAGAAAAGGCCAAAGTGCCTTCATTCTCTTGGAGCACGCGCACATTTTTGCCCTGTACATGCTCAGCTGAGATTTTTGTTCTTTCATTGCAACACGAGTTCAAAGTTCAATAGTTTAACATGGAGATTTTCTGCAGCATACAGGGCAGTTGTTGTGCTTTCAGGGGTTTGAGCCTCCTGCCCCAAGGCATCCCACCTGGACTGGGGCCATGGGGGACACCCGCTTATGTACAGAGACCATGAGCCATCCCCAAAATCAGACTGAAACCCCTCAAGGTGTGTGAGGGCACTTATGTCCCACAGCCATGGGCCCAGGTATGTGCTGTCGGGGAGGATGCTGGTCTGCAGGTCAGCCTTGTCTCCTGGATAGACTATGGCCCCATGTGTGTATTTTTGATGGACCTTGGCCCATATTTGTCTCCCAGATGGACCTTGACCCTGTGTTTGTATGCTAGATGGCTCCCTTGAATGCAAGTTGTAGTTGGTCCCCATGCCCATCTCTGTCCCATCTCCTTTTGCTCCTGACTGAGCTCCCTGGGAGGCCCCTGAACCTTCATCCCTGTTTGCCATGTCTGGGACTGTTCATGAACCCCCACCACCTGACTCTGCACACTGTCCATCACCTGCGGGCCCATGACCCACCGGTCCCACTCCCATACCCAACCAAAGCCACAGCTGAGCAGAGCAGCTGTTCCTGTTCCCACCTGTGTCCAACAGGAGCTTCGCCACCAGGAAGTTGGAGTGGGAGACGCTGTAGTGAAGAGCCGTGTTGCCATTCCTGTCGGTCACATTCACCATCATCTTCAGCAGCTGGGGCTGGATGGCCCCCAGTGCCCTGAGATACGCTGCCACCACCTCTGGGCTGGAGGACTTGTGGCTGGACACCTGGAACCACTCCTGGCAGACGGAGCCAAGGACGTGCCGCTGAAAACACCGAGGTGTCCCCATTACTGCTGGGGTCCCTGCACAGCAGTGGCTGCCCCAGCTGCTCCCCCCACATGCTCTGGCACTGCCCAGAAGCATTCAGCTTGTGGTTTGGTGATTACTGCTACAGCTTGAGGGGAAAGGAATTTCCTGTGGTAACCGGTGAGTAAGCAAAGCCTTCATCTTCTTTTTTCCCCCCCTCCTTTTCCATTCTTTTTGGGTATTCTAAAACTCAGATGTCACCTCAGCCCCCTCTCCCCACAAAGGTATCCTTGGCGTGGTCAGGCACTGCAATGCACCGTTGGGATAATCTTACCCATTAAACTGAACCATGTCTGAAATGGGATTAGAAAATATATGTACCAGATACTTGTCACTTGTGGTGCAAATTTCGGAGAGGTGTTTGCTGAGGAACTGGCAGTTGGCAAGGAAATCTTCAGAGGGTCTGCATCTAGAGGGGAAAGGGTAAATCCATCATGGGACAGGACTTGCAGGAGGCATGGAAGCAGGTAGGACAACATGCAGTTTAGGGCAGAATATATTCAACACTTATTTAAGTGCTTCACTTTATGGACAGAAGTTGTTCCAAGTTGACAGAGATTTTAGGTACAAAGTTAAGCACTTAAATAAGGGTTTAAGCCCAAAGTCACAGATTCATGTGGTCAACTTCATTATTACAAGATTCCTTTAAAGTGAAAAAAAAATCTTATTCCTGAATCTGGAAAGAACTTTACCAAGAAACTTCACGTGAGAGGGGAGAAATGAGCTAACTCTCACCAAATATGACTCAATCTTTTCCAGTCAAGCACAGGGCCTGAATCAATCCCCATTAGATTTTGTGTTAACTCAGAAAATATTTAGCTCTTTAAAGCTACAGAGGTCAGTGCTGCCATTCCACAGGGCAGCTGAAGCCCCGACCCCAGCCCTGCAGGGCCGTCGGTGCTGTAGCTGCGGGATCACTGCCTGGTTCTGGTTACCTGTCAGCCTCATGCTGAGAGCAAGGTGCTGCTTCTGCTGGTGGCTCCTGCTGCTCATTGTCCTCACTCTTCTCCTGGGACAGTGTCTCTGAGGAAGGCCCCTTGCTTTCACCTGCAGCGTCCTCCTGTGTGGGCTCCACGCTGTCACCCCTCGTCTCGCTCTCGGCGTCGCCGTCCGACGCGCTGTCTTCATAACTCGTGTCTTCGCTTGAGGTCGTTTCGTAGCTATTTGAGGATACCACAAGTTATTCACACTCCTTCCCCATCTGCAGCCACAGGGCCTGACCAAGACTCATTGACTCCAATGGGCCTTGGGTGAAGCCCGGAGTGACAACAAGCGAGTTAAAAGGTCTGAGCCACAGCCAAACTCGGAGTTAGTCTGGTTTGGGCTCCTTAAGCCAGCAGGAGTGTGACAGAAGCAGTTAATGAGCAGCAGGCAAGGTTACTTCAGGGACTACCCAACGGGTTTGGAGGCATGTCCATGGCACAAGCCCCAGCGTGGCCAGGCAAGGGCTGCGTGCCACCTCCCTGCCAGGAGCTGCCAGCACGGTGTGGCAAGGTGGGACTGGCAGTGTGTCAGCAACCTCGAGGACCACTAGACAAGAACTGTGTTTGCAGGTCCAGCACAGGCCTGAGTCCACCATCCGAGCAGCCCCACAATTCTCCTCTGACAATTCTCCTCTCATTGTCTTAAAAGTATTAATAACATCTTCCAGGAGACAGAACGTTTCGCTCTGAGAGACCCTGAGATGTTTCTCAGTCAAGATTCCTGCACTCCCTACAAGTCATACCCTTTTGGTAGAAGAAGCTCTGTACAACTAGAGTGACACCTGATGCACCAGAAATGGGAAGCCAGAGGAGTGTGTGTGAGCAGAAACCAGCACCCAAGCTCGTACAGGTAGTTGTTTGCAGAGCGCAGGGGCAGTGGGACACGTCCTGCCCTTTTCCTGCAGCACACGGAGAGGATGTGCCAGTGCTGCTCTCAGAGATGCACCCACAGCACGTGCTGTTGTCTCTGGGGACAGGCCAAGGAGTGTTACATACTGGATACACATGGAACAGGGTGATGGAGCACAACCTAAAGTAAAGATCTCCTTCACCCTGAGGTAATTCCTTATTTACCAAAAGAGTCTTTTCCAGGCCCTGAACTGTCACTGGAGCGTGGAGGCAGGTTAGTGGCAGTGTGCCCACCCAGGCAATGCTCAATCCTCCAAAACCCACCAGAGTCAGTGGGAATCTTCCCATGGAATCTTCCCATCTTCCCCAGCTGGGTTTTGGATGAAGCCCCAAGAGATGGATGTGCAGAGAGTGTCAGTCCCCAGCATGTCCCTCGCTGCCCTGAAAACACCAACATCTTTTCTACTGGGTTATGCACAGATTATCAGTGCTGGGTTAAAGAAGGGAGAAAAGAGGCTCCATTTCAACTGGCCTTTTAATTCAGAGGTTTGAAGGGAAAAAGAGGGGGGAAGAGAATGACTTCTCCAGCTGTGCAGAGATTAAAAGGCAGTTTTATCTTCTGAACGGATGCTTACCCACCATTTACCCCAACAAACTGAAGATTCTTTTTGGTCCCATTGCCTTCTGCATGGAAACCATAACCTTTCTTTTTCATGATGGATTTAAGACTTGTAGTTGGAGAATTTTCTACCAAAATACAAAATAATAGATTAATTAAGCAGATGTGCCATAATTAGCAATAATTATTCCCAATCTCTAGCAACAAACTATAGATCATAACCATAAGCATCTTGCTTCATCTTGTGAGAGTCTTTTTATGTCTTGAAAAACTATGGATGCAGTTGGACACAACCTGACCCTGCCCTGCCACCTTTAAATACAGGTCTCAAACGTCCCCAGGTGACTGGGAATATAAAGGAAGTGACTGGGAATTATATATGTGTCCTATGAATATAAAGTAGATTTTACATTTGTAATAATGTTTTGCTTCTATTTTTTTTCCCAGTACTAATGTATTGCAAATTTCCTATATAAATCTCCTATAATACTACATGGATGAGTCTTTCACTAGACTTTGAATAGTCTCTATGTATTGCTTACAAGTAATAGGTCACTCATCTATTTGCAAGCCCCCTTCCCCTAACAGTGAACAGCCACTGGGTTCTCATCTTGATATAAAATCAGATTATATAACTGAGCCATGACTTTTATCAGTTTCTACATCATTTTGTTTGCTTTTTTAATTTCAGATCCGTAACTTGTTATGTGCAGAGATTTGCCTTTCTCATCATGTTCAGGAGGGACTATTTCTGATCTGACTGACAACTGTTCCTCCACATCCCCCCTGCTCAACACTGGAATAAATGGTAAGAGATTGGGCCCGGACACACTGATGCCAATATTATTTACCCAACTGTTGATAGTGCGTGTTCGAATTCTCCTTATCTGCAGGCCCTTGTGTAGAGTAGGCAGACAGCAGGGAGTTTAGGGAATTAACTAACTGGTTCTGGATGGAGCTGAGCTTGGAGGCTGGCTGCTTGATGGCGCTCGCCAGCTCGGGGTACCCGTGCTCCAAACACAGCCACTGCTCCTGCAGCAGCTCCTGGATCCTCTTCACGTATTGGCCGATGGGGTCGACAGCAGGGAGATCCTCGTGCTCGGGGGGACCTTCCTCTCCCAGCCCTTCCCGAGGCTGCTCCTCCCCAGGGCCTGCCTTGCCTCCTCGGTTGGTGTCCGTGGCGAGGCTCTGTGTGTCGCGGTTGTTCCGGTGGTTCTGGTTGTCCTCGCCGAGGTGCTCATCGATCTGCAGCTGGGTGAAGCCCGGAGCACACAGTCCAGCCTCGCTGCTGCCTTCACCAAAATGTCCAGGTCCCTCTCCACTGACTCTGTCACGAGCATCTGCCAGTCCCTGCTCTCTCCAAGCACCCAGCTCCATTGCCTGTGCATTGTCTGCTGTGTGGGTACTGCAGCCTATGGATTTGGTGGAGAGTGGGATATTTACACTGATGCCTTTATCCTGGGCTTGCCTCGCCCTGGGCACCTCTGAGAGGTCGGTGTTCACCGCAGCATCGAGGCACTGCAAGGCCCTGGCACTGCGCTGCAACCTCAGCTCGGCCTCTTTGGACTTCTCCTGGCACAGCTGCTCTTCCAGCTGAGCTTTGGAGCTGGCCAGTAGCTTAATGCTTTTCTCCTTCTCCTTGATCTCATGGTCCTGCTGCTCCAGCACTGCCCTGACCCGCTCGAGCTCCTCTTTCTTCTTGCCCAGCTGCTCCTCCAGATCAGCAATCTGCTGCTTCAGCGCCACAACCCCGCAAGGCTCTCCAGCGTCAGGAGCCTGCAGAATACCACTCTCCTTGTCCTCACCAGCCTGGACATTCCCCTCCTCACCTTCCTTCAGCACATTCAGATCCATTTCGCTCACGCTTAGCCCCCTTTCCCCAGGGTTCGTGTTCTCTGAGAGCTGGAGGGCAGCTGGTGATGCCAATTCACCCCCAGCTGTGCCGGAGCAACCGCTGGCATCAGCGGCATCGCCCTCCTCGCCTCCGCTCTCCATCACCACCTGCAGCTGCGGTGCCATGGGATGCTGGTTCTGCCACGGGGGCTGCATGGACACCAGCACCGGGACAACCCCACCGGGCTGCCCTAAGGAGATGTCTTGCTCCGAGCTCCCCTCCTGGGGGAGCTTTAACACGGTGCTGTCCGAGCTGGGGCGAGAGGTGCTTTCGGAGCCGCTCTGGTCTCGGCAGTGCTGGGCAGGGGGCGGCAGGGGCGAGGGTGCCCTCCCATCCCCCGGGGGCGTCTGGCCGGGGGGCAGAGCATCGGGCATGCTGGAGGCTCTCAGCAGCTGCGGCCGCCCCCGGAGCTCGCCCTCCGGCCACCCCAGCTCCGCCTGCCGCCGCGTCTCCGCCAGAAGGGCTTTCCTCCGGTAACTCGGCTCGTCGGCTGCCGGCGGGGCTGCCTCGGGGGGCAGGAGGGCACGGGGGGTCTCCTCCCCCAGGGAGGCCTTTCGCTGCGGGAAGGAGCAGGTCGCCGTCCAGCTCTTGCTGGGAGCAGCGGTGCAGCCGCGGGAGCCGTTCTCGGGCAGGCTGAAGTTTCGGGGCAAGGTGCTGAATTTGGGCTGCTTGGCTCTGCGGTGGATGTGGATCCTCCTGATGGTGTTCCCTTTCTCGATGTCATCCACGTACTTCAGGAAGTCCAGATCCAAGTGAAAGCCGTACGGTGTCTCCAGGGAGTAGGGGAGGCTGCGGGGCTGCTCCCTCTCCCCGTCGGGTTTGGGTGTCTGGCCGTCTGCTGGAACAACCCAGAAAAAAGAGATGATTGAATTCTGCAAACAAGAAAAGATGTTTAGAGCAGGGGGAAGATGGTTTTGCCCTTTTCATCTCAGTTTTGGGCAGGCAGGGGCTGCAGCTGGTGGTGAAGCTGCACAGAGATGCAGCAACGCGCCAAGCTCCGATCCGGTTTTCCAGAACTGAATCAGATAATTGTTGCACCAAGGAAGCTGAAAATTTGCTGAAATCATGGCTCTAATTGGCAATTAAGCAAACAGCAGGTTTTGCAGGCAGAGCTATGTCACTGTGTAGGTATAAAGAGCTGCCTGATGGATAATAAATGCAGCTCAATAACAGAAGGTGGGACCAATCTGCGACAACATTTTTCAAGGCTTTTAGTTTGGTTTTAACTTTCCAGTGGACATAAGCGGTGCCGTGCACACCAAGCAGGCAAATCATTGCATTGCATTGCTTTGTCTGCAAACACCAGGTCACAAATTATTCCTTGAAAATGATGGATAGGGCAGTGGGCAGAGGCTGCACCCAGCCAGCACCAGCAGCTCACGGCCGCATCCATGCAGAACACGTGCAGCCCAAGGTGACCGAGCACGGTGTTTAATTGAGGCCAATCGCCACCAAATGTGTGACACTGTGTTTGCCCACCCTGCCACTGCAGCCCCACAGCCCCCAGGCTCCTGCTTTAATACAGCTTTATACAGTCACCTCCAGCCTGCAAAAATTCACAGCCTCCACATCTCCACCCTGAGGGTCTCAATAGTTAAACTGCTGCATCATTGATCGTTTTCTTCATGCAGCAAGTCCCTGAAACCACAGTGGTTTGGGCTGCCTTGCACCTCTGAGCTCAGTGAGGATGAGGAGGAGAAGCTCAAGCAGGAGAAACCAGGTCATGTGGCTGATTCCTTTGTTTCAATCCTGGTGCAGCAGCTGGTGAGGACCAGGATAATTTGGCATGGCTTTTGGTACTGCTCCTCAGAGAGCATCACTGAGATGCAGACACTGCTGGGATGAGAAGCAGCACGTGGAAGTCAGAGGAAGGACAGAGGGAAGACATCACGTGGGGTAACAGGGCCCAAGAGCAAAGCCTGGATGGTGAGAGCAGGGATCTGTCCTGCCAACACACCACAGAGGACAGGAGGACAAATATGTGCTGATTTAGAGCTGGGACCTCACTTTGCTGTGGTTTAGGCAGTTTGCATAATACATGAAGGATAAATTTTTCATCTCCTGGCCCCACATCTATAGAGAACAGGTTATTTACAGTATTTCTGGTAAGGAAAATACTCCAAGGTTGTTTTTTTTCAAGGAACAAATGAGCAAATGAACATCCTGTAGCCTCCATACCTTCTGTCTTCTCCATGGTGTGGTCTAACTGGACTGTCACTTCAGCATCTTTTGACAGCTAAGGCTGATGAGTCACTTCACCCTTGAAAAAAATAGAAATGGATACTTTTAATAAAAAAAAGCTCAACCATGTGAACTTTATCTTGCCCTACACCCCTTTGCAGGCCACCCCCTCCTCTTTCACATGCTCTGCAGCCCAGGGGTGTTTGCTGCAGCCTTTGAAGCTGCTGAAACCAATAGCTCCTTTTCCAGTGGCAACAACTTGTGCTTCTGAGACACACCCCAGGTAGCTGGTTCTTATAAAACATCCCCTGGATTACAGATTGGTTTGGCTGCAAATGAGCACAGACAGACACTTAGGATGCCTTGATATCGATGGCACAGGAACTCTTCAGTGCCTCCTGCAAGCTGGAGGTATCCAACACAACACAGCATCCCTGAGAGCAGGGATATAAACACACAGACATGACTGGTCTGTCGCCTTTGGAGGTTTTTTCAATCCTTAGCAACCTTTATTCAAACTTGATGTTGAATCTTGTTCAAATGAAAGCCATTCAGAGCACATCCCCACTGTTACATAGAACCTCCACCAAACTGCACAGAGCCACAGACAAACTGCTGTCAGCTCAGGCAGGGCTTCAGGTGGAGATCAACCACAGTCAACACTGAGGATTTCACATCCTTACTGGGCTGTGTTGCCCTCCAGCTCCTGCCCATCATCTGGACATGGGGAAAATCCTCTTGGAACATGAGGGATTAAGGCTGGGAACAACAAAGAAAGGCCTTGAGTGAAGTGTCTCTCCTCCAGGACCTTTAAAAAGACACAGGGAGGAGGCAGGGAAGGCCAAAGGAGGTTGAGGCAGTTGGATATCACTGTAGGAGATTTCCTGGCTTGTGTGAGAACAAAAACAAAGCTCAGTGAGAAGGTCTGGTTTTAATTTCTGCTACAGGGGATGAAGTGGGAGTTTCTTGAACAGTAGGTTGTTTGTTTAGGATTTTCCTTAAAGTATATAATTTGATTCATGGCCAGAGATGGTCCCACAGCCACTTGGAAGTCCATCCCTGCTTCTCCAGTGCCTCCCTGAGCTATGCAAGATTCTCAGGGCTGGCCCAAGCAGTGCAGAGCCCATGATGAGCCAGACCCAGCCCACACTGGTCTCATGGACCAAACTGGCCCTCAGTGAAGGCTTTAGTACCCAACCACAGATCCAAGCTCACATGAAGGGGCTCCAGCTGACCTTTACCAAACAAAGACCAGCTGAAAAATTAAGTCAAATCCTCATGTGTTGTTACCATAGGACATTGCCCCATCCCTGGAAGTGTCCAAGGCCAGGTTGGACGGGGCTTGGAGCAACCTGGGCCAGTGGAAGTTGTGCCTGCCCATTGCAGGGGATGGGACTGGATGAGCTTTAAGGTCCCTCCCAGCCCAAACCATTTTGTGCTTCTATGACAGATACTTTGAAAGATCAAAGCCTTTTAAAGAAACAATTAGTTGTCAATCAAGTAGACATTTTTATTGTTGATGTATAGAAAGTCAGCAAGGTCCCAAATGAAGGAGAACATCAAAACTCTCTAAAGCTCCTGCAGGGCTGGTACCTCCTCAATGCTCACACTGACAGATGGCCCACCCAGCACCATGTGAGGTCCTGAAACACCTTGTCCAGCAGCTCCTGATGTGCTCTCCAATTAACCACACTCCTTCTATAAAGAGCAATTCCTTCTGTGTCCTCCTGCCAATAAACAGCACGTGCCAGAACAAACACTAACCTCCTCCTCAAATATTGTTTTTTCTTTAATTTTCAGATTGCAGCCAGTTACAGATCCCAGCTACACTCTGCTCTTCTACATTGTTTATTTAGAAGTGGAGGAAAAGCCAGTTTTTAATACCTAGATAATTTCATCTATTTGGATCATTTATGAGTTGGCCAGGTCCCAACTCTGCAGCCCAAATTTATACTACAACTTCTCTCTTTTGAGCAATCTACTTCAAAATCACCTCATAAAAGGATGCTGAATGTACCCAACCAGCTTGCTGATGTTTTCCCAGCCCCCCTGGGGCAGCTTAGGCACGGAGCAGATGGCTTAGAGCCAAAAAACATGGCTCCTTGGACCCCCCCAGCTGCTCTTCCATGCCTGTCCCTAATAAAAACGAGATTAAAAGATGAAGTAATCCACCAGAAGTAGCAGACCCCTACACCCAGAGTCCAGCCCACACTTTGGTGCAGGGCAGGACTTTTAGGTGCGTCTCCATCCTGCTAAAACCTGTTACGCTGCCCCCCCCCGTCGGGTTCTGTATTTGCTGAGTTTTCCTCTGTTCTATAAAACTGCAGCGCCTTTATTTTCCTCTCCAGGCAGGCGCACAGCCCTGCTGGTTGTTACCTTTACTGCACAGAGCGGCTGTGGGGAGGATTGATCCACACTGGAATTATTATGCTGCTCTTCTCAAGGCAGGAATAAATACAGAGAAATGGAAGCGGGCAAGCCAAGTATGTGAAAACAGCACAGAGCGAAGTGGTTTTATTCCCTGGGGCAGCCCATTTTCAGGGACAATGTACTGTCTTTTTAACTACTCTGGACTCAAACATTGGCTCTTTGCAGTCCCATTTAACCCCTCTTTAACTCCATCCCAGTTTCCAGGCAATGTGAGCACCCGGCAGCTCCCGCATCCACCCCAGTCGGCAGAAAGGGAGAGCACCATTACACCCCAAAACAATTAAATAACAACTCAGCCACACAGACAAATACATACAAATGTCATTCTCCCAGAGCATCTTGCTAGTAATTTTAAGTAGGAAACAGTTAACCCTGAGCCTATAAATAAGAAGATCATTCAGCATGCTCTCGTTAGCTGTAACACCACATTATTTGAGCTCTGCCTGTCTGCTCTCCTGCACTGCAGCAACGGCTTCGGCACTTCGTGGTGAAAGCAAAAACTGTGGTTAGAAAAGCATTTTGTCGTGTTACCTTCTCACGCTGGCACCTGCAAGCCCACCGGGGAGCAGAAGCTCTTGCCTCCCTCAAAAGCATCTTTCCCCATGCCCAGAGCCGGCAGCAAAGGGTTTGGAGCAGCAAACATGTGTCGTGGCTGAACCCCAGCCTTTTCCAGCAGTTAAAAAGTTGGTCAGCTGAGCAGTGACCTTGCTCGGAAAGCAAATACAAGTTTAAATCAAGAAGCACAAAAGAGGGATTGATTTTCCAATAAAGCAGCCCCCGGCTCTCGTATGACCTTTCCGAGGACAGTTCAATCCCGGTGCATAAAATGAGTTACTTTCCACCGAATAGTTATCTTTTCCAGGAAACACAACGCGCCGCCCAGGCTGTCAGGGGGCTGCCTCCCTTTATCAGGATTGATTATTGAAGAGACAGTCAATAATTAACGCCGGGGTTGTTGCTATACCTGATGCTGCAGCCGCAGCCGGCGCTCGCCCTCCGCATGCTGCACCCTCCGGGCTGGAGCATTAGCAATTCCATGAGCGCCTCTCCCAAGGAAACGCAATTCAAAGGCAGCAGCTTTAGGAAAGCTGCGCAAGGTCTCAGTGTCCGTAATTCATCCCGCCGGAGCCGCGTTCCCACGCGCGGAGCAGACACAGCCCTTCACCCTTCTCCCTGCTGCTCCGGCCCCCACGGCAAGCCTGGGGATGCACAGTGGGATGGGGACATGGCAGGAGCAGCAGGAGATGCTCAGTGGGATGGGGAGATGGCAGGAGCAGTGGGAGATGCTGAATGGGATGGGGACATGGCAGGAGCAGGAGATGCACAGTGGGATGGGGATGTGGCAGGAGCACCAGAATGCAGCACGGGCAGTGGATGCCCACTGGGGGCCAGCGGGACACTGGATAAAACACTCCAGCCCTTTGCACTGGGGTTATCAACCCAAATTCCAAACTGCCGGCAGGGGAGGAGGGGGGCAGTGGGCAGAACAGACACTGTGGAATTGTGGAGCTGTGGCTGCCCCATCCCTGGAAGTGTCCAAGGCCAGGTTGGACAGGGCTTGGAGCAACCTGAGCTAGTGGAAGGTGTCCCTGCCCATGGCAGGAGCAGGAAACAAGATGAACTTTAAGGTCTTTTCCAACCCAAACCACTCTGTGTTTCCATGATCATCATCCCTCATGGAACAGACTTCATTAAACAGTCATGAAAACGCAGTTAGTTGTGTTTTAGTGTGTATTTTATTCTGAAAAAGGCCAGAATTAAAATATGCAGGAGAGTAAATGGAGCTCTTAGACCAAAACCTCTGCAATATGTGCAGACTTTTCAAGGAAAAAAGAAGAGCACTGAGTCATTCTTGAATTCAAAACACCCTCAGCAGACATGCAGTTCACACACAACTCCCTGCTTTGCCATACTTACCTAGGCCAGGTCTTTAGCTGGAATAAAGCATTCCTATCTGTGTGTGCTTGTGTAGGACTGGAGGTTTTTACTCTAGCTGGGCATCTGATGTCCTCTGTCTGAAATGGATATACCCACTGTGCACTGGCGGCTGTTGCTTTTATCTCACTGGTGATGTTGTTCCTGCAATTCCAAGGTAATCCTTATCTTCAGCAGAGGCAGCTGTAGCCTCAGAGCTAATTGCAATAAATAACACAAAATACTTTTCTGTGTCAACGCATCTTTGTGGAGTAAAACATCATTTCAGAATGGATAAAAATGTAATGTTCTTGATTTGTTCTCATTTAATGTTTCCTGGGGCTGCTCCCTGCCCAGCACAAATTTGGAGACTTCCCCCTGAATTTCCATGGGATCCTGTGAGCTGGACCAATCCAGGGGTTTTTCCAAAACCATGTAGACCTTAGAGGACCCTCAAATTTCTGGTGGGTGTTTCACACCTCTTTGAGGATGGGGTCCCCAAGCACATCCGAGATGTGGTTGGGAAGTTGGGAACCACCGAGCTGGTCCTTTTTAAAGGCCTCCAAGCTCCCTATGGTCCTATTGCAATTTGGTGCTGAAAATAACTGCTCTTACACACCCATCCCTCACCTCTGCAAAGCTATAAAGTGCTGGCAGATGGCTGGATGGCAGCTATTACAGTCTATAATAACGAGAAGAACAAGGATATTATAATAAATAGCATTTACCCAAATAAGTGATGTCTAATGAATCCTGGATAATGATTTAGTAATAAATGTGGTAAACTAGTAACAGAGGGATTCTGGAGGATGGTGTGTGAAGTGTCTAGAAAATGAAAAGATATCCCAAAAAACGAAACTGGAAGGACCTGAGGCTGTTTAGTCTAGAAAAGAAAGGGAAAAAAAAGATGAGGGGATATTGTAAATCATAAAATATGGCTGCTGAGAGAAAGGAAATAAACTCTTCATTATCACAAAAGAAGGGCTGAGAAGTCATGGGCTTAACCTGCAGGAAGGAAGATACAGCCTGGGTGACAGAGGCCTGGAAAAACTTGCCTGAAAAAACATAGTAGAGCTGGACCAAAGATTTTTAAGAACAGGTTGGAAAAACACTGGTTGCAGGTGATTTAAGTATCTCTGGATTGCCCTTGGGATTAGTGAGAGGTTAGCTGATTTTCAGGGCTCTCTTCCAGCAGTTTTCTATTATTCAGTTTATTTTGCTTCCTTGATTGGGTTGTTTTGAAATACAAAGAAATGCCTCACTTTAACATTTCTCTCATTGCCTGAAGACCAGTCTTCCAGTGAGGAAGATGTCTTCTCCTCCAGCAAGGATCACAAGTCTCTAAAGGGGGCCAAGAAAACTACAGGAGGGATTACTGACAGCAAACCCCAGGGATAGAGTAGAATTACCCCAGATATTTAAAGCCCAATGCTGAACAGATGGGAGCTCAGTTCCTAAAATGTCATCTTCCAGAGTGATGTACCAACCTTGAGAAGATCTGTTTCCATGAGATGCTGTGTATCTGACGATAGCATTCCTGGCACAAACATTAGCATAAACATGATAAATCCTTTTGATGTTCCTCAGGCATAAGGTCCAAGGACAAACAAAATGATAGGAAGATGGAGACGAAGAAAAAGCAGACAGTGCTTTACATCTCAGAGCAGGTATGTGGCATGGAGAACACTGAATAAAGCTCATTCTGGAGAGCCTCTGTTTGGGAAGGTCCCAAAAATGAATGAGGTTTTAAGGAGGGGTTACAAGAGGAAGGTGAGCAGGGAGCGGTTTAGGAGGAATATTAATTAACATCAGTGTTTGCAATGTTATTTAATAGGGTCTAAACAGCATCTGAGAGCAATGAAAGCTGAAACCAGTGGTTTTGGAGCAAACAGAGGCAAATGTGGGGCTGGGGGAGCTGGAGGGCTGGCATCCCAGGGGATGAGGAGATGGAAGATTCTGGGGAGAGAAAAAATTTGGGGATGTGTTTTTAGGGGAATTGCTGGGTCAAACTCCCCTGCATGGAGGAAGGACTGAGCATCCCTGGCATGGGAGATGCCATGGCTCCTGGGTGCAGGGGAAGCACCAGCAATCTGAGATGGCATTTAGGGAGGTAAGGGACCAGCAGCATCAGAAACTGGGGCCCTTTTGGGACTCAGAAACCCCCCAGCTGAGGTGCCAGCTGCACTGAGGGGCTGCTATCTGGATTAAGCACTCTGCAGAAGCAGTTGAGCCCTGCATTCCCAAAGGGATACCCATTCAGGCGTGACATGGAAGAATCTGATCTTGGTGAAGGCAGCGTGAGGGCATCCAGGATGGGCGCCCAGATTTGTGGCATGAACATGGGGACAACCACAAAACTACAGCAGTGATGCAGGGGGACAGTGACCACATGCCACATGAGTCCATTACAAGCAGTTCTGCCCATCCAGGACCCTGGCATGCATTTTGTCCCCACAGGAGGGGACACCATGGCCCACAGTGGGGTTTGCCAGCCCAAATAACCCTGGGAGAGGTGGCCAGGCTGGGCTGTGCACTGTGCACCAGCCTCAGCAGCTCAGGCTCATCCCATGCCCGAACTTGTTGATGGGGTTGTTCAGAGTGATGACATAATTACAGTTTCAATTGCAGATTAATAAGAACTGGGGGTTTTTTAGCAAACTCTGAGGCATGCCTGAACTGGAAGGGCATTTCAGCTCCCTGCTGCCTGGGAGCTGAGGGTGCCATGCCCTCTTTGATGTCTCCTGGCGTGGAGGCTCTACAAACACCGGCAGTGGCAGTAGCACTCGTGTCCCGGCTGCAAATACCCTTCCTGTGGTGTGTTCTCTGTCAGGAAGGCTCACAGCTTTCATCTCCAGCACTCTGTTGAGCAATGGGTGTATAAATAGATTGAGGAGAAGCCACTGCCAGCCTCTAAAATAAACAAATTCTGCTAGTGGAGGAAAGTCATCCCAGAAGCCACCCAAGGCACAGGGGCTGATAACTGAGAGGGAGGGGAAACTGAGGCAGAAGCACTTTGCCCGAGGTCACTCATAGTGTTTCTGTGGCATGACAAGCTCAGGGATGCATCTGGAAGGCTGCAGCAGCAGGAGAAACTGGCAGAGCCAGAGCAGCATGGACTATGAACCACTGTGTAACTGTGTGACGCGGAAGAAAGATCACACCCATGGGCCAGATACCAAAAACTAAGCTTAAAGTCCAGGTTTTAGGGTTCTAGGTCAGACCCTGAGATATAACCACTTAAAGCAAAGCCACAGAGGGCAGAAATTTGTTGCTTCAGGGTACGATGGATATGAAAAATATATCCATTTCCACCCCAACTTCTTTTCTCTATGCAAGGTTTTCCATTTTTTCCTCCTCCCTCATCACTCAGCCCAGTCCAGCTTACTTAGACCAAGTGACTCTCTCACAACGTTTAGGTTTGGAGGTTTCAGTGCCTGATGGAGAAGCTTTTGCACACCCATGTCAAGCCTGGGGCTGTCCCTCAGGAACTCCCAGCAGGAGTTCAGAGCCCATCCAAGCCCTGCCAACCAAACTATTAAAAAAGAATCTCTTAGATCCACAGGCTGACTTTAAAGTCAGGGTAGCTTCTAATAACCTTTTTTTTTCCTCTCACCCATCCATGCTCTGATTCCTCATCCTGGACTTTTCAAATTTCTCCTGCATTTGGGGGACTGGAGAGTTGTGCTTTCCACCTTTTATGCCTACTTGGCTCCTGGAGCTCACAGGTGCTTGTGAGTTTTTGTAGCCACTCAGGAGACACCAAGCAGAGTCCACAAGTGTGAGCCCTGCATGAGGATTCAAAAAGCATCTGAGACTCTGGGACAGAAATGTGTAACTGAGATCTGCTGTGTAACTTATGGTTTCCTGCTCTCCATATTGACTACTTCCAGGTCCAGTTTAGACATTTGTCTTACTATACTTCATCATTATCCTGTGCCCCTTATTGCTCCAGCTGAGGCTGTTTTACTGGACCATGCATCTCCACTGGAAGGAGATGGGTCTATTAGAAACTGATGAGTTCTGAACACCAAAATTGCCCTGGCTTCATCTTCCTGGAGTTTCCAAAGCTACAAGCAGGTCTGTATCTGGAGATCGATTTCCTCTAACAAAGCAGGTCCCTATCTGGAGATCTGTTTTCCTGCAACTAAAATATGCCCTAGGTGAGAAATTTGCCTCCTGAACTCAGCGTGACCTCCAGGAGCTGAAAGGCTTTGGATTAGGAACATCAGGGTTGACTGTGCTGAAAATCAATCCAACGCTGGAGCCACACTGCTGCCAAGTGTGGGGATGCATCCCTGCAAAAAAAGTCCCAAGAAATGTTGGTTTTGTAGTATACACACTAAAACACCAGTGTTCGCCTAGTCCAGCAGTCTCTCTCAGCCTAGAGGTCTCCAGGGAATCATCTCAGTTGTGGGCTGAGGTTCCACTGTCCTTCTCTCCATGGGCAGCAGACGGAGCTGGCAGCAGCTCCAACCAGGGAAGCTGCTGCAAGGGCTTAATGCTTCAACTGCAGCCTTTTGTCCCAAAAAAGAATCCCTAAAAAGAAAAAAAAGAGCCTCAAGGGTTAAAGTAACAATGAAAGTTTTACGAGTCCAGGCTGCAGATGTTGCAGGCAGGGAGATGAAAGCAAACCCCTCCGCCTGGCTGAGGAGGCTCTAAGCCCTGAACAGCCAGTCCGATGGAGGCAGTTCCCTCCATTCCTGCTCCACTCTGTCTCCTGGCTGGAAGTGGTTCTGCCGCTGAGCCCACAAGCAGCACATGGCTGCACAAGGCCTTTCCATCCCACTGCTCACTCTTGATCAATTATTAAAACCAGAAAATTCTCCAACCATTAAATTCATCCCAGCTTCCCCATGGCATGCTGGGCTGGAAGAACCAAACCACAGGGTCGGAGCTTCCAGGGAAGGAGTAAATACCACTTCCAGCAGGGCCTTTTGTGGTGCTGGGGCATCTCCAGGGGTTTGCTTTTGTTTGCATCAGTGTTTCCCCCTGGCTCCTGGAGCCACCTCAGCTGAGCATACTGCCCACCCACTGCTCTGTGGGATCCCACCACCCAGCTCCCATTAAGATCAGGAAGGTTGGTTTCCCTTCTGCTGCCTCCATCAGGTCTGGTTTCCACTTTCTTTCACTGGACACCTTTTACATCATCTTTATTTTCTAGCTTCTGCCTTTTGCAAGCCCTCAGCCTTGACTTACCTTGTTGACAAGAAGCAAAGCTTTTTTCCTGACCCATTTTCCACTGGAGCGTGACTCTAAACTGAGCTAACAAGCTCAGAGTGATATTGGGGCTGAAGGTTAGGACCCCACGCTGTCCTACTCCTTTCTTTGCAAGGTGCTTTGCGCAAAACAGATACCTTCGGGATTAGAATGTGCTTTTAAGCATATTCAGATTGACATTCTCAACTGGGCAGCTGTAGGGAATAACAGGAGACCCCCTCAGCTCCCACACAGCAACTCCCTGGAGGTCTCTGGTGGTCCAGCTCCAGACTCGGGTACGCACATGCCTCAGAATAACTTACATATTTTCTGCGGGGCAGGGGATATAAATACATCCATGGTAATGCCAGTCCTATGTATCGCCATAACTGCAAAATTAGTAGTTAGTGCCTTGCACTGTGTGGCATTTTTTTTCCCTTTTTCCCATGCGTGTTGTAACCCTGGTAACCGACAGCACCCGCACCACCGTCTGACTCGCGCTGCTTTGTTCCCGTCTGGTACAAAAAAAGCCTGCAAACACTTCACCACACTGAAAGCTAATGAAACCACCCAGATTTGACTCTCAGAGCTGATCTAATACCCCTCAGGCCTCAACCTCCCTCCCTTTAGCCCTAACCCTGCTCAGATGCAAGGGGTGGAGCCAGCACCTTTGAGCACCTGCCTGCAACATCAGGCTTGGCTTTGCTCAAACGGGCTCAACACCTCTTGGCTGAAGGAATTCAGAGCCCCTCCAACTTCTCAGTGGTGCCTACAGACTGAGCTGTGTGTGGACAATGCAAGGGCACCCCTAACCTCTTTTTTCAGCCCAAATGCGCTGGAGTAAATATGTCACTATGGCAGACACCAAACGCAACCCAGGGCTCAGGACAGGAACACCAACATCGCCCTGCACGGGGTGTCTTAACCACTGAAGTAGAGCTGTGCTCCTGCTCAGCTCTGCTTTTCCCTGCTCACTGATCCAATGAGCATCCCAAAAGCCCAGACACCAATGGACCACTGCCTCAGACTAAACAGCAAAGCACACCCTTGTTCCCACTGCAGGGTCCCTAAAGGAGGAAGAGTCGCAGCACAGCTTGACCTGCCTCTGCCACAGTACAGCTGCTAATCCAGATCTCCATCCACCCAACCTTTTTCATTCTTGGAAGCAGGAACTGAATTTGCCCTCAGATTTCCATCACTTCCAGACTTGGTGCACCCTGTCATAAGGTTCTGGAGTTATTCAGAATCATACAATCTTGACATCATCAAGGTTGGAGAAAACCTCCAAGATCATCAAGTCCAACCTTGCGTGCAGCTGACAGCCAGATGGATGTGTCAGCATCAGAGCCTCTTGGCTTTCAGAAACCGGAGTGTCTAAAAATCCCAAAAGGGTGGTCAGATTAATCAGCAGGAGAAATTCTACAGTTTATAATGCTGATCCAGTAGCATGACAAAGAGGAAACATCCTGGGCTTTTCCACTGAAGCTGATGACAGGGACCTTGGCTGGTAAACATTACACAGCAGTGAGTTCCCCATTAGCCACAAGAACCACCCAAGCCTCTCAAGTGTTTCGTTTTTTGTTTCAGTTCATCTTTAAGCAATACAAAAGTTTGTACGTTGACTTGCTGGAGAGTCTGGGGATGTTCCTCTTGCTCCTCTGTGCAAAGCTGAGAAGAGACATCCTTCACCAGACCTCTCCAGCCAGAGTTGGGTGTTCAGCTGTGGGTGTTCAGGTCCAATCCTGGCCTTGTTGTGACCCCCAGCACATTACCTCTCATTGCTGCTTGCACAGGTTGCTTGGGCCAAGGTCTTTATAACGCCTTGCCCAAAAAAGCCCAGGACACCATGTGAATCCATGCTACTGCACAAATAAATGGGATGGGAGAAGCTCCATCCACTTCTTGCTGGTAATATTTCTCCCACCTGGCTGTCCCAGCCCATTTTCATTTCCTCCCTTAAACCTCCAGAGGTTTGTCCCCACCTTGGTACCTCTCCCCTATGTGCCCAGGAAACCAGGACGAATTTTAAGATGCATATAGACAACACCAAAAAAATGCTGCCTCCATGTAGTGGTGGCTTTTACTAATTCCTCCTAAGCCAATTTTTCACACCACTTTGCCTCCAGAAGGCCTTTCAGACCAGGGGCATGGGCAGAAGGACCCATTCACCTCATGGGCTTGCAGACAACCTGCAAGAGAAGAGCCCACAGATGCCTTGGGGAGAATGGGTAGCCAGTCAGATGCTGAGCATCACCTGAGACTGGGATCATGGC
Organism: Myrmophylax atrothorax; assembly: GCA_026770055.1. NCBI lineage: Eukaryota > Metazoa > Chordata > Aves > Passeriformes > Thamnophilidae > Myrmophylax > Myrmophylax atrothorax. The sequence continues at coordinate 28,986,486 of JAOXXN010000120.1, forward strand.
TCTGCATCACCTGCAAATAATTCTCCTATGTGGAAATCCATGATCTCAAGACTGTGGAATTTTACCACCTTCCCTTGCAGTACATCAGCAGTTGGCATTTTGATGATAGTTTATGTATGATTTAGCACAATAATTGCATCGTTTGACCCTTCTTTATTGAACTCTTCAATTACTGCTCAGCAACATTGGGAAAGAAAGGCCCAACTGTGCTGTAATTTACTGTGTTTCAGTATGCCATTAGACGATTTAGCATTGATGATCCTGGAGCCATGGCCCAAAGCAAGAGTAGAGTTAACCAGGACAGCCTGATTTCAGACATCCCAAATTCCCAGAGAACTCCTTTTCTAAGGAACAGATGAGGGAGCCATGTCCTGCTGTCCACTGGAAAATCTGGACTTCAGACTGTCTCAACCACCTGATGTCTGAGCCTCTTAAGTGGATGAGATTTCTCTAAGGTGATTTCCAAGGAGGGAAGAGTGGAATCCACAGCTAAGCCATAAAGAGCACGAGGATAGGTTAGGTCCCAGGGCCTCCATTGTTCTGCTGGGAGATGTCCATGGAACTGGGGAGTGCCTGAATTTAGGTGCTGTGGACGTGGTACAAGGAGGACATCACGTTTCTGTCCAGGATATCAGCTGGATATTAGCATTTCCATTTGGAAAGTAGCTGGCTCTGCTCTTGCCCATGACTCCTCCATCCAAGGGCAGGTCAGTGGTTCTGATCAGACCAGGTTTATTCCAGGCCAGCACTTTTCTTCATGTGGCTGCAGCTTCTCTGAGTCCTAACGATGGATTTACAGCATTGGCAAACCCTGGGCAAGGGGAAATTCCTCTTTGCTTAACCTCCAGTCTCTATTTTAACCTTCAGACTACCTCCCACTCACCCCAAATCTACCAGTTCTAGAGCTGAGGGAGCTCTGGGTGAATGGGGACACACATGAGCTGGTGCTCAGTATCCTGCTGTCATCTCCTTTTTCTTTTTTTCTCTTTCTTATCTTTTTTATTTTTTTTTTTCATTGAATGAGGGCTAAAATCAGCTCAGCAGGAGGTGAAGGCTGGAACATTTTAGCTAAAACTGTCATAGCATTGAAAAGCCATAGTTTTGCTGAATATCTCTCAGCTTTCTTACTGCAAACAGCATTGCCTGGCCTTTTATTTTGACAGATGAATGCAAGCAAAGATCCCATAAAATAAAGTGGTTCGTGAGGCTTTTCAGGTCGTCCTCCAGATGATTTAACATTTGCACTGGAAAGGCATGTCCAGCTGAAGGCCCAGCCAGCTCAACATGTCACAGTCATGGCCATGGGTAGGTGCATATTTGGTACAGAGGATGTCCCAGACCTGCACTGCACCCTGCAAAAACAGCCCACCAGCACTGAGCCCACCATGGAGACACCTCCACAGCCAAACTCTGGTTTGCTGGATCACTTTTGCTCTTTGCACTGGCATAGAACAATGGAACAGTTTAAGGCTCATCTCATTCCACCTCCTGCCATGGGCAGAGACAACTTCCACTATCCCAGGTTGCTCCAAGTCCCGTCCAACCTGGCCCTGGACAATTCCAGGAATCCATGGTCTGCCACAGCTTCTCTGTGCCAGGGCCTCACCACCCTCACAGCCATGAATTTCTTCCCAATATCCCACCTAACCCTGCCCTCTGGCACTGGGAAGCCGTTCCCCCTTGTCCTGTCGCTCCATGCCTTGTCCCCAGTCCCTCTCCAGCTCTCCTGGAGCCCCTTTAGGCCCTGGCAGGGGCTCTCACATTCCTCTGGAGCCTTCTCTTCTCCAGGTGAGCCCCCTCAGCTCTCCCAGCCTGGGTCCATGACAGAGTTGCTTCAGCCTCTGAACATTATTGTATTGCATATATGTATTTTGGAAAGGTGCTCTGAAGAATTCATTTAGGGGGACAGTATTTACATCCTGTGCTTTCTGCTCTCACACTGAGCAGTGTTGTAGCTTCTGTACCTCATAAGTAGAAATCCTGAAAGACAGGAAAGTTAAATTATTTGGTCACATCTCATGGGCCGATGAGTGAGGACAAGAACCAGATCTCAGTTCAAGGGACAAAGCCATCTATGCTACAATTTGGTTTCAAGGCTTTAACCACCAGGATATAGTACATACCTCATGGAACAAGGTGAAAACATCTACCAAACCATCTCTGCAAAGCCCTGGTATGTCTGTGTGATTTGATGCTACTTTGGTGGCACACATCAGGGACAAAACTATCACCTCATCTCTTCTGGGTTAAGGCCCCTGAGCAGCTTTCACAAGCATAGTTGGAGGTGGGAGAAGTACAAGTGAACCAAATATTCCCTATCTTTTGGTTAATCTAAGTTAAAAGCCATCCAGTTGTGGCTGTCCCATGCCTGGAAGTGCTCAAGGCCAGGCTGGAAAGGGCTTGGAGCAACTTGGGATGTGAAAGGTGTACCTATCCATGGCAGGAGGTGGAATGAGATGGGCTTTAAGGTCCCTTCCAAACCAAACCATTCTGTGATTCTTCTGATTTCTGTGATTCTCAGCTAGCTGGGTGTAACCCCAGCATGGTCATTGGCCTGGTTGCTCTTAGTTTTGGAGTGATCTAACCCCAGATCCCTTCTGCCCTCACAGATCTGCTCATGCAGATCAATGCCACAAAAACTCACTTTAGAAGTCAACAATCAGTTTTGCAATTAAGTTGTCTGCTTCATCCTTCACCTGTAGAACCTTTGATGGTGTTCCTTGACCTTCTGCCATGTCATCACTGCTAGCTTGGCTGCTGGACCACACAGGTATTGTATGATTATTGGATGTTCCAAGTTTGCTGGCCAAACCCAAATTGCAGTGTAGATGGTATTGTTTCAACCTCTGTTCTTCCAGATGTCTCTTAGTGCACACCAAGCACGACAGGATGGGTGCATCCATCATACCCTCAGCTTTCCATGCAAATTCCCACCTTAAGAATGAGGTGAGAAACTCTCATACAAACCTTACACCTGGTTAAAAGCCATTTTAAAGCTGGTACATTAATCCAGCTGAAGGCACATTCCATTGAGAGATAACGAAATGCTGTATCTGTCAGTAAATCCCTCTGGCATGGACACATGTCCATGGAACAGAAGGCACAGCATTGAGCTGATGCTTACAAAGTCTGATCTGTGCTACATCCATCCACCACCTGAAGGACAGCAGAGGCTGCAGTCATGCTCCTGGGTTCCAGGCACTTCGGTAGGGTAGAATACAAAGCCTTCTGGACCTTTCACTTCTCCACACCCTCCAGACTCCAGACTGGGCCAGTTTCCACTCAAGGTCCCTCTCCACAAAAGGCACGAACCAGCAGTAGGAAACTTGTCCCTTCAAAGCACACCTGCACGGGGATGTGGGGCAGTGAATGCCTAAAGGCAGGGTGAAGGGGGCAAAAGGAACAACAATCTTTATTTCCAGAGGGATAGCAGATGACAAGGGTGGGAAATAGTTGAGAAAAGCCCACCAAGGACTGGCTTCCTCCTCTTCTCAAATTTTCCTCCTCACCAGGTGACAGAGCCACCTGTGTCCCAGTACAGAGCAGAAGCTCAGGCCCTCCAGGTATTTCAGGGACAGGGACAGCATCAAACGTGTCCTTAGCACTGGGGCTCTTTTAAGCTGAAATTATGAGAAACAGGAACAATAAACCCAGAAGATGCTGGGCAGCCAGTCCCTCCAGTCTTGGGCTGATGGGGCCCATTTGAGCTGGGAAGCCCAAAGTCACGTGCACCAATCATCTCAACAGAGCCCAAAGCTCAGGGTGATCCCAACCAGGTGCCACCCATACCACAGAACTCCCACACAGGGCTGAGCTGGGTGCTCCCACCACTGACCCCACGTAGCACCCACTTAGAGTAGCACCTCTCCTGCTCCTGGTGCCTCAACCCCACCACTAAAAAAGCCACTTGGCACAGCCTGGGATCAAGTGTACATTTTTATTTTTTTAACAGAACATAAACTCCTTTAGAAAAAAAAAAAAACCAACATTCAGCTGGATGATAACACCCATAGAAAAAACACCAATCTCGTGTTCTATTTTTTTTTTTAATTTGGCATTTGTTATTTGCATTTATATTAAAGCAAAGTGCATCTTTCTTATTTTTTTCTCGTTTATACACATTGCACAATACATAAATAATGATGCTTATAAAAGTCTTTATATTTACAAGTAATAATATATTTATATATAACATAAAATACATTTTTTCTTTAATAAATCTCAGGGGTTTTTAAGGAGTCCTTTTTTTTTCTTTTTGTGTGTGTATTTCCAAAGCACTACAATGCTAAACTTCCAACGAGAATGCTCTCTTGTTCAATTAAACCTTTATATTTAGAAAAATAGCTTATGTTAAGGTCTAAACATGCTCATTGAGCTAAGAACAGTGTAAAAGTATCATACTCGTGTATGAATTCAAGAAGAAATGAAAGCACAACTGCATTTCCAGATAAGATGGTACCTGGATAACCTGATCTAGGCAGGTTACAACAGACCAACCATGGTGAACACTTTTTCTCTTGTTTTCCCCATTTGTTTTTGCTTTTGTTTTGTTTTATGCTTTTTTAGGCTTCGGCTTCTGTTGTTTCACATCTCAGCTGAAATCACCAACCATGGGCCATGCGTGAGGTTCCTCCACTGTTGTTTTCTCCCCTTGTATCACTCCATGGCCGTAAAACACACATAAAAAGCAGTGGAAGGATGAACACAGTAACAAGACATGAACCCAGCAACAAGAAAAACACAACAAAAATTCAAAAAGGTCAGTAAAAGACCTGGTAGGGAAGGCTTTGCACCATGCTCCGATGGCAACGTTGGGTTAGCACCGCTGGGGAAGGGATCTCGGTGTCACCGTCACCAGGGATGGGAAGGTGGTGCGTAAAAAATACAGGTATCTTGTTGTTTTTTTTGTCCAAGAGGAGTTGTAACATAGAGCAAGTGGCTTTCAAATCCATCGATCCCCTTCAGATGTGTGAAATAATTATCTTATATGATCTAAATATCCCCCTTGCACCCTTCTCTCCCCTTCTGAGTTCTTGGTCATTCACACTTCTAAAAAATATATATTTATCAAAATACCCCAAGGCAAAAAAAAAAAATAAGCTTCCATAAGCTATTTCTCAAAACGAAGAGAGGGGTAACAAACAAAACGAAACAAAACCAAAAAGTTTGCATGAAAAGCAAGCACTCAGAAGGAAATAGTAGCAGCAAAGTAGTATAAATGTCGTTGAGTCCACACTGTCTCGAGTCATCGGTTATTAAAAATAACCTCCAACCAGCACGGGCAACTGCTGATGAACTGTCTCGTGTAGCACTGGCCCCAGCCTTTCACAAAGCTGATCTGAACGGTAAACCCGGTCCACGGCTGCTGCATGAACTCGTGGTCATTGGGTCTCTGCAAGCTGTACGCCTTCTCGTAGTCAAACGCCTTGATGGAAAAGCCCGGAAACACCTTGTGAACCAGCAACGTCCTGGAGTCGGGGTTGTCCAGTGTGGCTGACTTGATGAAGATGGGGTAACTGCTGCGGTTGTACACCCACACGCCGTCCACTTCCTTGGTGAGCTGGATGCCGTAGCCGATCTTGCTGCGGACCTTCTGCACCAGCTGGCTTTTGTTGTCTGAGTTGAGCTGTCCGAGGCAGAAACCATTCCCCTGAGGTAGATCATAGAAGATATCCAGGGAGGGCTCTTGGACAGAGTACAGCCGACCCACGCGCGTCTTCTCTTCCCAGTATGCCACCACACACCAGTGTGATCTATCCCCTGGCTCCTGAAGAACTTGAGAATCTGCAGAAAAAGGGGGGGGAAGGAGCAATTTAGCACCAGGGGAGTTAATGTTAATCAAAAGCAATGCAGAAACTTTGCCTGTCCCTGTCTTCAGGATGCTCCCTACGAATACATCAACACGCACGCACAGCACATTCTCTGTTTCTAAAAGTCATGTTATCAAGGACCTTTCCAGATTTGGGATTCTCCCGTGCTGTTTCAGTGCCTGGTTCCAGCTGGATTTATGCCCCTGTCTTCAGGATGCTCTTCATACATACACCAACATCCACAGCGCATCCTCTGTTTCCAAAAGTTAGATTATCAAGAACCTTTCCAGGTCTGGGGGTCTCCTGTGCTGTGTCAGTGCCTGGTTCTAGCTGGATTTATGGGTCCTAAATCACCAGGTCCACCTTTGAAAGTGGCTTCAGACACATCAGCAGCCCCTGCAGCACAGTCACCCTCACACAAAACAACACCAGGACTACCTTCAGTGCCAACAGGAGGTGAGATGCTCCAGCCTCCAGCATCCACCAACACCAAACACCCTAAGCTCCCTTATTTTCACCCACCAAATGATGGATTAATTTCTATAACTAACAATCTACTGTGCACAGACACAGAAAAAGCATGAGGTGCTGCTAAGAAAATCACATTGAAGGTCAGTCCCTGGGACCAGAGGGCTTTTCCCTGTCCATATGCAGAGCCTGGGTGATAGAGAGGATGGACATGTCAGAGGAAACCCTAACTTGTGGGAAGCACCAAGAAATAGAGGGAACTAAAGATCACACACTTATTAACAAAAATGGCCTAAAAAACATTAAAAAAAAAAAGAAAAAAATCCAGAAATTCATTCCCTTAGCCCTGCTTTGAACTTCCTTCCCCATATCTATGCTGTGCATGCAGCAAGGATATGATGTAGGAGGAAAAAGCAATGCAGGAGGAGGGGAAAAGTGTGAGAAAGCCCCTTTTCCTGCTGGAGGATCCCTAGCAGGCTGGCACTGCTCAGTGGGTAATTCCTTTCAGCCTCAGAAGGCATGTTAAGACCTGGGAACTATTCATCTCTATAACTGTACTTAAAAAAAATATTTAAAAAAATAAAGCTGGGAATGCAAGTTAGTGAGGACTACCAAAATAATCCCCTGCACCCTGGGAGAAGCAATGGGAGCGGGGGTGGTGGGTGATCCAGCAACACAAAGCTCCCCAGCTGCCCCCCTCCATGGCAACATGCTGATTTCCCTGTTTTCTCTATTTTTTGCTCTTAATAAGCCCATTTCCCCAGAGCAGGCATTTTTCTCCCATCTTGGAGTTGTGTTTGAAGCCCTGCACTGTGCTTTTAAGAGAGAAAAAAAAAAAAAAAAGGCTAACCACACACTTTTAATTTCCTCATTTCTATGCCAGCGAGGAAAATATTTCTCCAGTTGCTACAGGCAGCTACTAAAAATGGGCCTGGCTGTGTATGTCTCAAAATAGGGACCCTTGCTCCCAGGTTAAACCAGGGATGGGGGTTCTGGTTATGGTAGGGTGGTCCCTGGGACAGCAGCTGTCCAGGTGCACCCTGGTTTGTCCTTCCACCTCTCATTTTTGGCGCCTCACAAGACTTTGTTGCAGACAACTCTATATCCTGCTGAAACCTGGGACTAAGGAGGGACAGGGTGGGCAGTTTGGGTTACCTCCTCACTAACCCAAATGGGGTGCCCTCCACCCAAAGAGACAAAAAAACACACTCAAAAATGGAATTTCCATCTAGGAACTGGCGTGCAGGATGCCTAGGAGACACAGGAATTTGGGAGGGATGTTCCTAGATCCATGGGGGTGATGGTCCTCTATCCAGAGGGATCACCCATCATCCCCCTGCCACCACTGACTGCCTGCCACCGATGTTCAGAGCCTCTTGGGCTTTGTTTTACAGCAGCTGAGGGAATTCTGGAGCAACAACCACTGAATCCCTGATGACGTTCCTATAGGTTTTTGTCTATTTGAACATAAAAGCATCCCTTTCAGGAGATATCAGGGAGGAAACCAGAACTTTTTCACCTGGTATTTGTGCTTGCATTAGTGAAGACCACTTAACAATTAGCTCATTGCCACTTACAGAGTCATTTCATTGTCAGAGCATTTAAGGGGAGAGGGAAGAAGGGGGAAAAAAAAAGGAAAAGGAGGGGAAAAAAAAAAGAAAAAACTAGAAAACTGCCTTGGCGATGAATGAACAGACCTTTATGGAAGGCTGGAAGTTCATGAATGAATCCCACTAGATTTTTCAATGACATGGGGTGACCAGACCTCAAGGACGAATCTTAGGTAATCCGGGATATTTTTTTTAAGGAGGTGATGCCAGCATTCAGTATAAATATGCCAGGGCCTCTTCCGTTTGTGGGCTTTGGCTGTTGACTGGATGTCTAGTCAAAAAGCCATGAGAATATAAGGGTTGAACTGGGATAAACAGGCTCAGGCCTCTCTGCCAGACACCACCAAAGCCGCTTTTCACAGTTGTTGGGACCCCATCAGAGCCTCCTCTCTCCCACCCACCTCCCCAGTTCTGGCATCCGCCAAGAAAAGGGGTGGGAAAAGCCAGTGGCATCACCCAGGCAGGAGAGGAGGTGGCAGGAGAGAAGGAAAAAATGAGTCAGAGAGGCTTCCTACAGTGACAGACCTTTTTTTGCCTTCCCCTAGAAGGCTTTTTTTGGTGGCAATGATCTGTGCAAGTGAAGCAAATAGAAAGATTTTTCCCAAAACCACAGTTCACCCTGTGCAACCTGGGGTCATGGCAGGAACCCACCATCCAAATCCCATCTCTCCTTGCTGCAAATTCACACAAAAAAACCCAGATCTCAGGAAATTCACAGCTACATCATCCTAAAGACACCCATATGTGTGACAGCCCACAAATGGCTGCAAATGCTTTGGGGTTCCTGTTTTGAGTTAAAAGCATCATTTTTGCGAGTTCCTCAGAACAAATATATCCCTTCCTAAATGCCTGGAAAACTCCCAGCAAACTGGGAGCGTTTCCATATTCCAGCAAACAATGATAATGTTTAATGCCATAAACATCCGTGCTATTATTTCATTATTTAGTATCCCTCCATTTGCTGCTATCACTGGATTATTAGGATTTTCCATGGTTCCCTGGAGCCTCAGGGCTCCAGCAGGCTCCCCCCAGCGTGATGTGCAAGCTTATTGTGAAAAAATAATAGTATAGAAATTACTGAAAATAAAATGAGTCTGCCCACAGGAATTTAGAGAATTAGTTGTATTGATCACTTGCAGTCGGGTTGATGGAGAACAGCCACCCACAACAGTTTCTCACAGAGGAGAGACATCAAGGCAATAACTTGATACCCCAAAGTCCTCAGGGTAACACTTTTTGTAATTTTGGTGCAGACAGTTTATCACCAGGGATGCCCCAGCACAACTATACTGTACAGTATTCCACTCCCACTGGAAAAGCCTTTTTTTTCCATATTTTTTACACCTTCCTGAATTTTCCTGGGGGGATGCCCTGACTTTGCCAACATATCCCACGTCCTCCGTAAAAGCACCATCCCAGCTACTTCTCAATACACCAATCAGCACAAGAGGCTGTGAGGAACCCCACCACTTGATGACCCTCAGGAACATCAAGTCCTGCCCAAGATTGCTCAGTAAAGGCCACAGTCAGGTTATCTCTGCACTGGGGGTCCACATGCTGCCTGTGGGCTTGGGGCATCATCCTACTCCAGGCAGGGATGCTGCTGAAAAGGCTTCATCCGTACAGAAGTCCTGGAGGATGCGATATCAAAGCAGTAACCCTAAAAAATTAACAGCTGCTGAAACCAAGGCAGTCCAGAGGACAGAGAGTATGGGAGATTCACACCATGGAAATACTCAGGTTTAACAGAAAGGCCCCACACCTGGTTATCCCAAGCTGTGGCAGGAGGACTCACATCTCCCACAGCTTGGTAATGGCAAGACATTTCTGGTGTGGTTTTTTTCTCCCAATCACATGAAAGCTTTTAAGATGATGAAACCATGTCATCTGCACTTTTTCTTTCCGAGCCCCAGCAGTTTTATTAGGCATTTGAGAAGAAGAAGTTCTCTCTTCTTTTTTTCTTTTAATTCACAAAGAACCAAAGCATTTTAGCAAAACTGAATTAAAATAATAGTAATAATAATAATAACAAAAAACTAAAACAACGTAGCTCTTGCCCAGCTGTTGGATCTCAGCCTTGTGCCATGGCCAAGTTCATGGACACAGAGGGGAGGTGGGATGGGGATCTTTTGTTTTTGTTTTGACATAGCTAAATATTTTCCTGTAATCAACTGACTTTGAAAGAAAATAGCAAGTTTATCACACACTGAGCCACCTCACTCGCCAGGATTGTTCCCAGCTAATCACATCAAGAGCGAGCTGTGGAAACTGTCACCAGAATCTGAAATAATAAGGATTCACTGGTGAAAATGGGAATAAACAGCATTCCTGATGACGTTTTTTAGTGCCTGTAACTGGATTTTTGATTAATGATATCATGATTAGAGGCAAATTAAATTATCCAAATGTGGAGGTATTTCAAACTACGTATGTGTACTCCTCCTAATATTTATATTTATATATTTACTTTTTGAAACAGCAGTTTTGACCCTGATCATCTTCTCATGCTCTTCCTAAACTTTTTTCCATCTCAACTGCTCCTCTCCATCACTCCTCTGTGAACCCTGGGTCTGGCTTCCTCACCAAACATCAGCCCTCACACAACACATACCCTGAACTGCTAACAGAAGTCTCCTCATTTTCACAGAATCAAATGATGGTTTGGGTTGGAAGGGAACTTTAAAGACCATCTTGTTCCAGCCCCCTGCCATGGGCAGGGACACCTTCCCCTAGATCAGGTTGCTCAGGTTTTGTTGTACCCTGGGCCACTTGCAGAGATGACATTGCACAGACAACTGATAACCCAACATAAATGGGTAAAGAGATAAATTGATGTGCATGTCCAGTAGGAATTCGTAGCAGCAAAAGGAGGTGGACCTTGAAGAACCAGGATCCTGGGCAGAAAGCAGATGCCAGAATCACAAATTGTGGAATGATTTGGGTTGGAAAGGACCTTGAAGTTCATCTCATCCCATCCCCTGCCATGAGCAGAGACAACTTCCACTATCCCAGGTTGCTCCAAGCCCTGTCCAGCCTGGCCTCGGACACTCCCAAGGATCCAGGGGCAGCCACAGCTACTCTGTCCAACATGTGCCAGGGCCTCAGCACCCTCACAACTGGGAATTCCTTCCCAATATCCCACCTAGCCTGCCCTCTGGCACTGGGAAGCCATTCCCCCTTGTCCTGTCCCTCCATGCCTTGTCCCAAGGCCCTCTCCAGCTCTCCTGGAGCCCCTTTAGGCACTGGCAGGGGCTTTCAGGTGTCCCTGGAGCCTTCTCTTCTCCAGGTGAACCCCCCAGCTCTCCCAGCTGGGCTCCAGAGCAGAGGGGCTCTGGCCCTGGAGGATCTCTGTGGCCACATCTGGACTCACTCCAGCAGCTCCACGTCCTTCTGCTGTTGGGGACCGCAGAGACCTGGAGAGATCCCTGTCTGGCTTTCCAGGAGACAGCTTTCTGCGCTGTGGGCACCCACTGAGGAGCAGATGGACACATTACAGTCCTTCCTCCTTTATCCACCAGCACATATGGAGGGTGATCCGTGCTTAAAAAAAAATGGGCTGGACTGGTGTCAGCACAACGTGTCGTCTGGCTGGGGCCAAGGCTGAGACCGAGCTCAGCGCGTCTCGCGCCTGGTAATCTCTCTTGGCTGACCTTAAGTGGCATTTCTGTGCCCGGGGCAGAGACATGATCCCTATCTTCTCCTACTCTTTGAGATGGAAGAGATGCAGACACAGAACCTGGAGTTTTTTATGGTATTTTTTCATGCTCTGCTGGAGGGTCTTCAGGATGGCTCGGGGCACTCCAGTTGCAGTTTTGCCCCTCCTGTTACTGGAAAGTGATGATTTTGTAGGATCTCAGGAAAAACATCCCCTTGGAACCCTAACTTGAGAAGTGAAGAAGCATTACAACGAAGTGAGGAGAACATAGACCATGACATGCTCATCAAAACAAAATAAAATGGGTACCCAAAAGGAAAGTCTCAGGTAATTCACCGGATGGGCAAACAAAACAAAACAAAACAAAATAAAACAAAACTTAGAAAAATACTTAAAAGCCAGATTTCCAGGTATGTTTTGTAAAAGAAAAGGAAAAAAAGTCCAAATTAAAGGATAAATCCAAAGTAAAGGATATATCCTCCTGCAGAAAAGGGTCTTTGTGCTTTTAACGGAGTTTGTGGGCAGCCTGGAGACACCACCCACGGCAATGTTTGCCCCAAACCTTTTATATCTCCCTGCACACAAGTGCTGGACAGCTTCACCTTCCTCACCACCCCCTGATTTTGATGGCTGGGATGGTTTCTGAAAGCCTAATTTAGGGGATGGTCATGCGTTAAGCTCCTGTTGTTTGCAGAGAAAATAAACCCTTTACCTACTGCAGGGATGCCACCACCCAAGGTGGCCTGTGGGGTCCCTCCACCTCACCAACACAAGAGCCCCCAAAGAGCTGAGAGAGTCAGTCACGTCAACACACACTTGGGAGCCTTTAATCTGTGGATTATTGACACGATAGACCATAACATCTCTTTAGAAGCCATTACAGCCCATCGTGTCGGTAGGTACTTATGCAGCCCTTAATCCGTGGATTGACAGGCTAGACCATAAATTTGTGTCTATGTCTAATTAGGCAGCTCTTATTATTCAGCATATACAGCAGTCATGCAGGCTAAAGAGCCTTAAGATTATTTCTTTAATTTATTAACAAGTTGTCTATCCAAGCACTCAAGTGGCTCCTCGCAAAAGCAGTTAACCTTGCATGAAAATAAATGTCTACCTGAGATTCCCCACAAGACTTCAGCATGCTGATGTTTTCTAAGGGTGAGCCTGATGAGGACACAGAGGATAAAATACAGCAGAAGACACGAGGGGAAGGAGTCTCTTATTTCCCAATATTTCTAGGGCTTTGGTTCAGATTCGATGTAGAGGTGACCTACAAGTTTGGGAGTGCTCTCCTCAGTGACCCAACCAAGAACTTCCATGACCTTCACCACAGCTGGGAAGCCCCCTTGTGAAATCAGGACAAAAACAAGGTCAGGTGAGAGGGTGGGTAGAGATGACGCACCCCTGAGGACATCCCCTCGGGTTTCCACCCCAACTTGGCAGCACCTTGAGTCCACTTTCTCCCAGCCTGGAACCCAGCCCTGACCTTTTGAGGGTTAATTCAGAGATGGGACAATAAAATCAAGGAAGTAAAGTGAGAAAGGAACCCTGCAAAAGTGTTGCTGCAGATCTACAGAGACTCAAAAGCAGACACCAGTATGGCAGACACCAAGGGCTGGACAAGGGGGGATGTCCCAGCTTGAAAAATATGGGGTGATCAAGGTCCCCTGCATTGCAGGACAGCAAAGAAAGAACCCAAGTGAAACTGCTGAGTTCATGGAGTCCACCAAACCAGAAATTTGATTCATAAACAACCCATTAGTCACTGCTCCCGTCTAATTATGGTGATTAATCAATTACCACGGCTAAAAATGACTCAAGAAGAGAAGAACCCTTTTTTTGTGACCATTCTCTTTAAAAGCCAAGCAAGACTGGAGCTACAGGGAGGTGGGGCAGGGGGGAAATACGCAGGCACACACCAAAAATGCCTGTCTGCCTGTCTCCAGTGGTTAGAGGAGCCAGCTGACTCCAGTTTCCTCCGTACCAGGCTTCAGGCCTCATCAGCCATGCAAATTATAGAGTATCGTGCTGTCTGAAGGCCGAATTTCGACTCAGCTCAGAGAAAAGCCTTAGAGGAAGGGTGGGGATGAAGAAGCCAGCCAAATCCATTCATAATATTTACAGTAAATGGGCCTCTTTGCTGTTGTTTAGTATACAGTCAGCCTAATTATTTTTGAAGTTTTAATTTAAAGAACCATCTTTATCTGCCTCTCCTTCTGCACCCCTCAAAGGTGTGGGAAAACTTTTCCCTTGTTTCAAAAAAGCAGTAGGACGGGAATCCCTTCCCCAAGCTCCAACAAGACAATTGGGTGGGACACGAGGACTCTTCAAGAGTGGAGATCCTTCCTGAGGATCAACATTAATGGGGTTTTTAAGACTACCATGTATACAGGCCGTGTAAATAGGCAAAAGGGCATGCAGATCCTCAGGAAAAACACCAAGAAATCCTATTTTTGCTGCATGTGTCCCCTGTGCTGTTGTCCTGTGCTGGAGGGACTGTCCTGGGAGGACTCACTGGCTCGGGAAGTGCTCCCCTGCTCTGTGCACTCTCCAACCTCCTTCCCTTCCTTGAGAGCATCCTGGAACAATCACATTTTTGGAACAAACCAGCCAAGAGGCTCCTCTGGAAAACACAGGAAGCCCATGCCAGCACTCATGGGATGCTGCCATGGGAGCCCCAAGTGACTCAGGGCTGGTACCAGCCCCAGCTCCCAGAGAGGAGCAACTAACTCCATGCTCCAGCCTCGGCAGCTACCAAGACACACCTCTTCTTCACCCATACCCCACCCAGATCTCAACCAGAAACCTTCTGAGAAAGAGAAACCAGCACACAAAGGGCTTCTGACTTAGAGCGATGCAAATCAGACGCAGGGATGAGCTTGCCAAAATATCTCTCCTGGCTTGGGTTGTGCTGAAGGCTCCTGTGGCAGCATCCTGTCCATCACCTTTCCTGGATAAATCACGCTGCAGATGCTGAAGCCACCAGAGGCCACCAGTCCACCCCAGCCGTGGCATCACAGCCACCCTCAAAGCAGCCACCAAGCTCAGGTTTAGAGGATCACCTTAAAAAGCTCTTGCAATTGAAAATAAAGCTGCACTGTAGCAAGGAGGTGAAAGTCACTTACTATCCGGTGATGCCCTTGGGAAGGCAGGGATACAGACCCCAAGAAAGCCACAGCCCACCACTGACAACATGTAGCTATGTGGGTTACACTTTAAAAACCTTGTAAAGACAGTAATAAAAAGTGAAGTACAGCCCCCTAGCACTTCCAAATGGATACCTAATACACAGATGTATCTTAGGATTTCCCTACCCCCCCAACTGCATTCCACACACACAGACACAGTATCGCTGCCGTTCTCATTTCAATATTGGAAAAAAAAGCCTCTCCCTGCAGCACACCGACCCAGAATTCTCACCAAAGACTGAAAACAGACATAAATGTATGTTTCTCACCCCACCAAAAAATTAAAAAAAGCCCAGCTCCCCAGCTCCTTTTCCCAGGGCAGCATCTCCCTTGCCGGGATGTAAAACCATGGAAAAGGCAGGGTATGAACAAAAGTCCTTTTCACGCTCCTCGTGCCCTGCTTCGTAACAATTATGAAAACTGTTTAGCTGGGCTGGCATTTGGAGCATTTACTGCATTCCTGCCAATAAATTCCAGTCCCAGATCCGATGGAAAAGGCTCCCTCCTTCCCCTTTCCCCTCCCTCGCTTGCCTTCATTCCTCCTGGCTTTCTTTACAACCTAATACCCTGTCGACGCGGGGCCAGGGCCTACTTAGGGGGAAAAAAAACACCCAGCGCCAGACTGGAGACAGCAGGCAGACTGAAAAAGTTAATCATTACTTCTGTCTGCCTTCATAATCTAATCACGCCTATTCCTAAGAGCAGGCGGCGAAGCACGCTGGAGTACAGGCAGGGTCACCACCCAGGGATGGACAGACGGACAGACAGACAGCACCAGCCCCGACCCATGCAGGGGGCAAGCACAGGATGGACAGACAGGATGGGCAGCGTCGGGATGGAGTGCACAAGCCTGGCCATGCACACACCCTCCCTCCCCTCGCCTCTCACTTTGCTCTGGATTAATAACGCATAGCAATTATAGAGAATATTATATTCATTAAGTAATTAACCCTCCTGGCACTCCAGCGGAGCTGGCACCCCCTTTTCACAGACAGAGGCCGGCAGAGGTTTGCCTCAGGCTATAAAATGGGGCAGGTCGGCAGCACAAGGACTAAAAAAAAGCCAAAAAGCTCCTCGTGGCTCATCTCACCCTAGTTTTGGTGGCAACAGCAGAGCCATGTCCCAGGAGGGGACCATGCCATCACCATGGTGGCATCACCAAGACTCAGACGCATCCTCCCATGGGGACAAAATTCAGAGGATTTGGGGTGTCACCAACACCCAGTAGATCCACCTATGGGGACAAAGCCCAGGGAAATTGTGCATCACCAAAAAACAGCAGCATCCACCCACGAGGACAAAGTCATGGGGATTTGTGTGTCACCAACATTCCCCTGTGGAGACAAAACCCAAGGGACCTGGGCAGCACAGGGATACAGGAAGCAGCCTCCCATGGGGACAAAACCCAATGGATTTTGGCATCACTGAGACTCAGCAGCACCTTCCCACAGGGGTAAAGCCCAGGGGACCTGCAGAACTCAGCACAACACCAGCCTCTCCAGAAAGTAACTGCAGTGCAACCAACTCAGGTGAGCCAAGGCTTCTTGCTCTTGACACCCAGGATACATTTCCCATGCTTGGCTGTGATGAAGAACAGGAAAACTGCAGGTCTCTGCCTATGATTTATGGGTTTGTTCCTTATCGTGAGCTAAGAAGTCTCAGCCTGGCTTCCAAAGAAAATGAATTCATCACTTCAAACACAGTGATGTAACTTCAGGCTCCCAGCTCGTTTTCCAAATAAAACTTCTGTTACTTGATTCCTGCTCGAAGAATGATTTTATGGAGTTATTTACTCCGTCCATTCTGCCTGGGAAGGTGCTGTCAGAGCCCAGCCACAGGGTCACCGACAGCCATCCCGCGTGGGCGAGCAGGACCTCATCTGGGGTTTAGTTTCTCAACTCTTTTGCCATTTTCCCTGTTTTTTCCACTCAAAACCTCACCTTGCACACCAGCATGCAAACAGACGCATAACTTCCCTGGCATTACTTTGCATGGCCTGCTGTGGAGGGAGCTCCTCCTCAACACTGATGCCTGGTAATTTTTATCATCTGTAAGTCCAAGCCATAGGTTTCTATCACCAAAAATCACTAGATCCAGAGCCAACTTCACCACTTGCAAAAGCAGCAGATGTTTGAACTTGCACCACCTTCCCAACAGCCCCATTCCTCCAACACAGAGCCAGTTCTTATTGATGCTGCTCTGGTTCTACAAACAACATCTATTCTACCTATATATGTGTTATAAAGAATTCTACATACATATGGAATATATTCAATATACAGTGAATATATTGAATATATTACACCTATGTATCTATAGAATTTACGCACTATATACTGAATATACCCTATGGATTTATACATATATTGAATGTATTATCTTCATATATATTAACCTATATATATAGGTTTAATAGATTTTGTTGAATATTTAACCATCTGCAGTCTCAGTTATTATACATATCTATAGGTACATTTTTGCAACAAGGGTTAGGAGCCCCAGCAGTTCAGAATTATTCATTTAATGGCAAAATTTGCCTTCCCACCTGCTCAGGTATTCAAGGAAAAGCCATGAAAACCCGTAGGAACCAGGACTTCACACCAGAGAAGGGTTGCCAAACACAGCACCCTACCAGGGATCTCACTTCATCCCTGAGGGAGGATGAGGGACGACCACAGAGCCAGGTACCTGACATCACACACGGAGGAGCATCACCAAGAGCACCACCAGGACCTCCTGCAACCAGCCCACGGTGCTTTGGCATTGCTGGCACAACCTAAGGGGGGAGGCTGAAGCCAGTGGGGGTTGTTATGCACTGAGGTTAAAAGGGTAGAGAAGGGCTGAGCCAGCTCTAACAGGGTGGTGTTTTTATTTTTTTTTTTTCCCTTGCAAGTTAAAACCAAGATAATGACACTGGGTGGGGACCAATTTGAAGGGCTGAGCAGCCAAACCAAAATTAGTCTCCCGGCCAAGAGCTTCCTAGGCCTCACAGTTTGGGGAAGGAAGCCGAGAAAAAGCATGAAAATAAAAAAAAAAAAAAAGATTCCTTGGGAAGCCAGAGCGTCACACTCAAGCAAAGGTGACCCTGCTAGTCAAATATTTTTCAATATAATAAAAATAAAATCAAGTACAGCAGCCTCCCCAGGAAAAGCAGGACCCATGGAATGGTGTTTTTTCCTCCTTTTTTTTTCCTTCTTTCTCCTCCTCCCCTGGCACTTTCTTTCCTTTCACTAATAACTATGTTTTCTTGCTTTTTTTTTCTTGGCTCTTTCCTCATAAAAGACTGATGTAATTTCCTGTCTTGTCCCAATGTTTCCTGTTAATTAACAGGGTGAAAGTTATCATCATGCAGTTAAATGGTAACCCAAAAGAGGAGGGGGAAAAACCAAAGGAAAATTAAAAAGAGAAAATTAAAAAGAAAGAAGAGAGCTGTCTATTAGCAAACACCACATCACATCCCCAACAGCGCAAAAGCCCCTGGAAAAAGCTTTTTGGAACCAACAACTTGAGCCCATGGGCAAAGACCCCCCAAGGGTGGCTCCCAGAGCAGGTTTGTGCACAGGGGATCTGAGCCCCCACCCTTCCCTGGATAGGAATGGAAAATCCCTGCAATCCTTGCCCAGAAAAGCTTTTTTCTTGTGTTTAAAAGGAAAATAAAAGAAGGAAAATGAGAAGTAGAAGAAAAACAGGAAGGAGGAAAACAAGCACAAGAAGAAAAAGAAGAAAAAGAAAAAGGAAGATGAGTAGAAGAAAAAGGAAGAAAAGAATAAAAAGTAGGAGAAAATGGAGAAAAAGAAGAAGGAAAATAAAAGAAAAAAGTAAAAAGAAGAAAAAAGCAACAAAATAAAAGAGAACAGAAGTAAAATAAAGTAAAATAACCTGCTGAGGAAGAGGCAGATGGCAACACCCAAGACACTGCCTTTATTAAAAAGAAGTTGAATTAAAAAAAAAAAAAAGAGAGACAGAGAAAACCCAGGGGCTAATCCAAAGACAGCAGGCGGAAATCCTGCGAGCCGCCAAGCTCCTTCCCTCGCCCAACCTCAGCCCCGAGCAGGATCAGGCCACTCGCTCCTCCGTGCCCTCTGTTCTTCATCTGTTCCTCAACAGCAGCCATGACGCAGCCAGTACCCGGCGGCACCGGGGCCACGCCGGCAGCCCCAGCGCGGGGCGAAAACAAAGCGATTTAGGCAAAAAGCGAGGGTGGCTAGAACAGAGCCCATGCCTCGGCGGTTAATAATATCTCTGCGCTGAAAATAAACTGGGAAGGAAGCTCCTTTGTGACAGTAGGCAGGCGGCCAGGCTGCGGCGTGGGTCATTCACGCCGGCGGGGGCCGGCCGTGGGGCTGGCACCCACCCACCCTGTCACCCTGCTGGGGCATAGTTAGGGCTGGGGAGGGGGCTCTTACACTCAGTTTTTTCCTGTGAACCCTGAAATGGGGTGTACCCCGTTACAAGCCAGCATGGAGGTTTATGGTCTTGGCCGCCGTGGTTCGAAATAGGCAACCCCCGTGCTGGTGGCGGGGAAACGCATGTGGATAATGTTACTGGTTCCTCTAGTGTAAGTGATACCCACTGGCAGACAGCAGGGATGGAAACAATGCAGCCCGAATCCCTGCCAGCCCGGGGCTGCTCCTCTACGAGTGTTTTTGTCCCACTGAGTTTTAAATGTCCCCAGTGATCAAGTTGCCGGCACTCATCGGGATGGCCACTGTGAGCAGAGCATGGCTTGAACTGACACCTAACTTCCCAAATTCACCTTTCTGCCCTCGTTACTCCCTAAAAAGTGCCAGGTTGCAAGATTAAAATGCGAGTGGTCCCCATCACAGTCCAAGTCATTGTCCCCCCCATCATCTCCACCATGGTGGATTTAATGGTTGTGGGGTCTTCTTCTGCATTTTATCATCAGCTGTTCCAAAGGTCAGGAAAAATCAATTGGTGTCTGGAAAAATGGATGTAATGGAGCTGTAGAGGTACAGATTGAAACACCCAGAACCTAATGGGGGGAAGCACCTCTGCCACCATTTCTCTTTAAAACACATCATAGAAGAGTATCTAGAAAAGGCTCAAGAGGCTCTAGAGCACTTTAAAGTAATTATTAAATGGATTCTATTTGCCTTGGAAGGATTTTATTCAGCAAAACTCCCAGAGCTGGGAGGAGGATGCCCCCTGCGTCCCTGCGGCAGTACAGGGACTATCCCACTCATGTCCCAGGGGGTTCCCACAGGGTGAGAACCCCCTTAAAATAATAAAAAAAAGCCCTCATGGGGCTCAAGGAACCAGAGCGGGTGGCCAAGCCAAGAGCCCGGGGCTGGTGCCAAGCGCCGGCTCCCTCCTCCCAGTCGGCCACGGTCAGATGATGTGCGAGGCGAGCCGGGAGGCTCCTAGTCTGGCAGGCAGCCTGCTCTGTTCCAGAGGCTCCAGTGCTGTCATCCTGGCGTTAACCCCTGATAACCTTGTCCTTTCCAGGACAGGATGGTGGTTTTTAGGTAGACAAGGAGAGGGGGGCTGTGCCTCAAATGAGGCTGGGAAGGAAAGGGTGCAATGCCCCGTGATGCTCTCAGCAAATAAAAAAAAAATATTAAAAGGACACAACCTGAAAAATAAACCAAAAATAAGTGACTTAAAGAAAAAAAATTCCCAAGCAATTGTTTATCCCTGGGACAAATATACAATCCTAGTTCCACAGGAAGATGTCTCAATTTCAGATTATAATAGGATGCCAATTTGTAAATAAAGGCATTTCACAGGAGGTTATAAACTCTGTAGGAGAGGGAGGTGGAAGTAGGGGGAACGGGAAAACACAGGCAGGACTCTGGCAGAGAAACAGCTCAGGATCCTGTTTACATGGGCGGGGGGGAGCACAGTGGGGAGCCGCTTCAGGGGGCAAATAGCTCCGGATTTGGACAAGGTGCTTTTTCCCTGGTGAGCAGATACCAGCAGGGATCAGAGGCATAGTGAAACATTCCCAGCCTGTCCGCAATTTTGGAATGAAGTGTCAATCAGCCAAGAGATCCCTTAAACCAGACAAGGTCCCACAGCAGGGAGCAGTGCTAACGCTTTTCCAACCTGCAGAGGTCTTTTCCCCATCTTTTTGGTGTGGAGTTTCAAGGGAGAAACTGAGTCTGTGCCTGCTACAGAAGAGTCTTGTGGGTCTCCCAGGGTCAAGCCTTACAGTGTCTTGATCCAGCACCCGCCAAGCATCATCATTCAACATACACTGGCTCTTGGAAAGCCTGAGGCAGTTCCAGAGTTTGGACAAGTCAACAAGATTGGGCCAAAATCTGGGTAAACTCTCGGGTTTGGTATTTTAGGAACAACCTCTATAAATAAAAGAGCAGTGGAGGCAGCAAGGACACAGGCCAGCTCATCTTGCTTTCCCTCTCTGATGACAAGCTCTGAGCTTCTTGGAGAGATTTGCTTTGCCAGCAGATCCAGCACCATTCACTTGTCCTGCTTGAAAGCCCCCTTCTCAACCATCACAGACACCACAACCTTCCATCATCCAAGAGTCACTAGTCCCATGCCACACATAGGTCAAGACAGGGTTAGGTGGATCACATTCTATGGAGACCCAGAACCAACACCATCAAGCACCATCAGCTCATTTCCACCCCTGGAGCAGAGTTACTCCCTGGGTCATACAGGAATGTGGCTCCCACCAATCCCATACCACTGGACCACAGGCCAGCCACCTCTAAGCTCTCCAAGCATGGCTTTGCTTGTTTGAGAGAAGTCATAACCAAACACATCTGCTGAGAATGTCAGCTCAAAATACAGGAAAACCACC
Organism: Myrmophylax atrothorax; assembly: GCA_026770055.1. Classification (NCBI taxonomy): domain Eukaryota; kingdom Metazoa; phylum Chordata; class Aves; order Passeriformes; family Thamnophilidae; genus Myrmophylax; species Myrmophylax atrothorax. The sequence continues at coordinate 29,008,004 of JAOXXN010000120.1, forward strand.
CTCTGTCTCCTATTTACGGGAATTATTTTTATCTCCAATGGGATATTTTTGCCCTTTAACCGCACTGAGGACAGAAAGGATCTGGGTGGTAATACCTGAGCACAGCCACGTCAGTGGGAGATAACGTGAACGAGGAGTCCTGACCCACCCACAGACTGACCACCGATAAAAATAAAGACAATATACGAAAATAAATAACAGCAAGAGCACAGAGAGCCACTGCCTCAGGGAAAGCGTGGGGTCCATCAGCTGGAGAATGGGATGTCTGGGGAAGAGAGAGTAGAGGTGGGATGAGAACAGGACAACAGCACGGCATGAAGGACTATCCAATATTGCATTCCTGGGTCAGGAAGGAGAACAGAGAGAAGAGGGAGGGAGGGAAAGAGCAGCTCAGATCAGTTATCACAAAACACTCCCTGTACATCTCCCTGGCTATGCAGCCCCCCTGCCACATCCTCCAGTGCCTCTGGTATCCATCAACAAAACTGCCTTCAGCCTCCAGAAAGAGACAGACCCTGGCGGGGGCTGAATCAGACACTCCTCACCATCAAAGGATCCTCATGGAGAGCTGCAAGGGCACTCACTTTGAGCCTGTTTAACGTTCCTCTTGCCATCTGCCTCTCACCCCGCCCATGCGGCTTCCCTGCCAGGGGGGCTGTGAACCCCAGGCTGGCCCCACTCCCTAATTCTCAGTGCTGAGAGCAAAATTCCTTGGTCTTCCATCTTCAAGACTTTAGAGCAGGTCTACTGACCTTGATCTACACTACTACACCAGCATCCACAACCCAATACTGGAGGGCAAATCCTGCAGTGTTACAGGAACCTACCAGCACCACCACCCACTTCTGATGGTTTTTTCCCTCAGCTGCCCAGCCCAGTTTCCAAATTACCAAAACTGGGGGGTCAGGGGGTCTCTTCTTGAGCCATCCTTTCATCAAGGAGCTGCAAACCCAGCATGTGCAGGTCTGGAGGGGATGAGAGATGCTGGATTCTCCACCCAGCATCACCCATCCCCAGCTGCCCAAACGTAGGTCACCAAAGTGTGGACCGTGTACGCTGCCAATAGCTCATTAAAGCCCTCTTCAAACACACTCTCCTGCTAACTAAAGTGTGCAGGAGGGGGTAGGAAAAAAAATAAGGAGAAAGTGAGCTTTGGAGTATTGCTGCAAAGTGCGTTTATTTTCCTTTCTTGACTGGGTCCCTCCAGTTGGGAATTTTCAGCGCTGCACTTCTGCACGCTGAAGGGAGATGCCAGTAAATCAGAGCAAATTCAAAACAAATGCTCTTTCATGTGGAGGCATTCGGCTTTGTTTCAGGGCTTGGGTAGCTAACCGTATCCCTTCATGAGCCAACTCTCCTATCAGCTCCTCATTAAACTAAATGGCTACAATTACATTTGGGGAGGAAAAAAGAGCAGTTAATGATCATAAAAGGTTCTGTTTCCAGGCTTGGGGAGAGGGGGAACCTTTGATAAGGGAGGCAAAAAAAAGAAAAAATCAAATCCAGTGAAGTTATAACAATATAATAAAATAAGTTAAAATGTATTTTCAGGTGGAAATGTGCTTTCACCTGGGGAAGAAGCTCGATTTAGGAGCTAGAGGTCCCCTTGCATGGCCCTTCAGGAGGCATCAGGAATGAGCCATGTTATTTCCTGCAGCCCAAGCCCCCACCTCCCGCCTTCCCTTCGGGAGCAGAGCAGCCAGACGAGATGTTATCAAAAGGCTGAACCTTACAGAAAGCCCCCTTTTAAAAGCAAGTACTTCCTCTGCTTATTTCGTGTGGTATCCTGTGGAACTGAACTCTCTACTTGCTTCTGCAATGGGTGTATTTCAGGAGGAAAAAGGAAAAAAAAAGATCTAACAACATCCTTATTTATTGTGTTGTTTTGCTTCTTGTCTTTTTACTTTCCACAGTCTCTTCCTTTTAATTCCCTGAAGCTATGGGTCCCAATAGCAAAAAAAAAAATAATAAAGAAACCCAAAGTCTCCTGAATTATAGAAAAAAAAAAAGAACACAAACCAGCAACAAGATTCTCTGTTCCCTCTCCCCCTTTGTTTGATTAATTCTCATTAGGGCCTTTGAACAAACAATATGCTCCCCTCTCAAATAACAGACAGGGTATATATTACACCCAAAGAAAAACAAACAAGGCTCACTTAAAGACATCCACACCAAACGCAATTCCTGGAGAGACGCAGGGGCAGATGCACGCGCGTGCGGCCGCCGACGACCTACTTCTGAATTCCAGTTTCAGGGCGATGAATAAATCATAAATCAAGAAGACTTCCCCACAAAGGGAACACCTTAAAACATCAGTGAGCATTTGCAGGTACATGGTTTCAGACACTCTAATCCTGCCAGAGAACAGAGCCCAGCCACCAAGCTCACCAGTCCAGGATGGAAGATCAGGTACTGGAGACATCACACCCTGGAAAAGGGGGTGGGAGTTGGACTAAATGACCTCTGGA
>JAOXXN010000120.1:29034191-29046412 GCA_026770055.1 Myrmophylax atrothorax
CGCGGCGGGGCGGGCCGGGCGCGGCGCGGGGGGCGGCGGGGCCGCGCTCGGCCCCCGCAGGCAGTAAATGGCGCCTGGTGTGCGCGTGTGTGTGTGTGTGCGCGCCAGGTGTGAGCGCCCCGGCCGCGCCCCGCCACAGCCATGCCCGGCGTCCTGCCCGCCGACAGCGCCAGGGCCAGCCCCGCCAAGAAGAACAGGCTGTCGCTGAAGCTTTTCCAGAAGAAGGAGGCGAAGAGGGCGCTGGATTTCACGGAGGCGCAGGAAAATGAGCCGAAGGGCGCGGAGTTCAGAGGCGCCGAGATGTGAGTCCCGCGCCGAGAAGTTTCTCACGCGGCCGCGTCGGGTCTGCCCGGGATGCGCCGTTCGCCGCCCGCTCCTTTCGCGTTCATTTATAAACACGGGCTAATTTAAATCAACCTGAGCTTAAATTAAATTAACGTGCATTTAAATTAAGTTAAATTAACTGCCGACCCAACTTTATCAAACCGAACAAAGTGAGCACAATAACCAGGTTTTTTGTAACCGTTTTAAGAAAATAAGTTTGCCACACTCGTGGATGTTCAGTTGGCACAAACTGTAGGGATCACTTGAGCAAATTTCTCTCTCTTAAAGCTGATAATAACTATAACCAATTGCTACACCTGGCTTAAGAAAGCAACTTTGCCACGCTGTGGATGTTCAGTTGTCACAAAATTGATGATCACGTGAAGAAGTTTCTTTGTTTCAAGTTCATACAAATAGTTACTCTGTTGCTGACTTATTATGTATATTAAAATGCAAGATGAGGTACTGGAAATATGTTGGATTTAAAAAGGTTGTTTCTGCTGCAAGGAAATGAATTGGTTGTGGTGCTGTGTGTCATTCGTGGGGCCTTTTCAAGCCCCGAGCAAATGTATCGACTCATTTCAGTGCTGGTGAGGGGATTTAAGTGGGGAAAAAGAAAACTTGCTTAAATGTGGTCAATTAGAAATAGTTGGAGGCTTTAAAACTTGGATCTGTTTTGTCAGTACAGTGCATTAATCACTTGTATCAGTGATTAATAACCAGTACAGAATGTGTCAGGTTCATTGGTTTCCTCTTTCTTTAAGATATTTCTTCTGGTTTTATCCTTTTGCTTTGCATTCAAAAATGATGTGACTGTGGAGCAAGGGACAGGGATACAAAATGTGGCTTAGACACATTTTTCTGTCTTGGGAATGAACAGAGAAGGTACAAAAGTGTTTAAAAGTGAACTGGGTGATTTTTTGTTCCTGAAATTGGTCTCATGATATTATTTGAAAAGTATATGTTGGAAGTAACACAAGATTTGCCTAATTTTTGTAAAATTGTCTGGTTTTGGGTGGGTTGCTGAAGGTGTTACAGCTGAGGAGTTTGTGTTTGAGTGACCAGACTGAACACAGACACACTTTGAGGAGATTCTGAGCTGTGTCCCAGTGGTGAACTCTGTCAGGTGGCCCTGAGATGGGACACCAGGAGTCCTTTTCCCAGCTGTCTCACACCCTGTTCTCTGTTCCCCAGTGACCAGGTGGTTCCTGCAGCACAGCCTCCATCTCTTGCCAGCTGTGAGAAAAAAGACAACATGCTGCCTTTTGTGGGCCTGAACAACCTGGGGAACACCTGTTACCTGAACAGTGTCCTGCAGGTGAGGGCGTGGGCCGGGGGGGCTCAGAAAGGGCAGGTTTTGCTTAAGCAGCAGTGGGGGAGCTTTGCAGTTTGATGTTCCATGGGTGTCTGGGTTTAGTATGGAGGGAACCTAATTAAGGTAGGGGGGGAAAAAATGTGCTGCTGCAGGAAATGTGTTCACTGCAGGTCGCCCTGATTGGGTAATTCTTCAGTTTCCATACTCAGGGCTCCTCCCTGCTGTGAAAAATCCTGGATCTTTGTGTGCTGGGCTCAGCCTGGGGAGGTGCAGAGCTGGTTGGATCATAAATGTGCCTTTCTGTGGGGAGCAGCTTCTTACTCGAGTTATTCTCCTGTTTCCGACTGTTGTTTTCAGGTATTATATTTTTGTCCTGGTTTTAAAACTGGAGTAAAACATTTATATAACATCATTTCAAAGAAGAAAGAATCTTTGAAGGATGAAGGAGAGCAAAAGGCAGAAAAGGTAACGAATCTCCACGTGTTCTTTGCTTAAAACTTTGCAAGTGAGTCTGCATGCAGGGAGTTTAGTGACAATTTAACTGATTTCTTCTGTTCTTAAGTTTTTCAGCACTGTTTTCTACAGTGTTACTTCAGGTAAAGATATATTTGAGTTGCTTTGAACTTGTGTTCAAACATGAGTGTTCAGAGGGTCTGTAAACTTGTAAGCACAAGTCTTAAAGTTTAACAGAAGAAATTTGAGAAGATATCTCTCCATGCTTCTGGCATGAAGATAATTATGCTACAGTGCTTTGAGTGGATGGAAACTGGAGTTTAGGCAAGGATGGTTTGGGGTTTAAAATAATGATTAATTTGGCTTTTGCCTTCTTGTCTGCTTCTAACAGCACAAAAAAACCAAGTCCTGTATCTGTTAGAAAACTGAGGGAGGGCAGGGAGAAAAGTTTAACTTGTTACAGGCCAAACCTCAAGTGTTTTATTCTTTTTACATTGTTGCAGGGAAGTTGTAAAGAAGATCCTGTGGCAAGTTACGAGCTCATCTGCAGTTTGCACTCCTTGATTCTGTCCGTGGAGCAGCTTCAAGCCAGTTTTCTCTTGAACCCAGAGAAATACACAGATGAACTTGCCACCCAGCCCCGAAGGGTCCTGAACACCCTCAGGTACAAAGCACCCCAGGGGCTCTGAGGTCCTTCCCATGGCACAGCTGGTGGGGGCAGGTGGTCTTAAAGTTGGGGTGGCCTCATAGGAAGTAAATTTTTTGTGCTTACTGTTACCTGCATGATGTCAGAGAGTTGAAAGTAAATTTTAATTTGTAGGAATGTAGTTTAAATGCAGAAGAGAGTTTGAAACAGTGCTTGGCCTCAGGCACAGAAGTGTCATGGACTCATGAAATGGCTTAGGCACCTTAAAGATCATCCAGTGCCACCCCTGCCATGGGCGGGGACACCTCCCACCAGCCCAGGTTGCTCCAAACCCCATCCAGCCTGGCCTGGGACACTCCCAGGGAGGGGGGAGGATTCTCTTTGACCTGAGAAGCTCCACTACTGAGTTGTAATTCATTGTGTGTTTAAATGCCTGAGGCCAAACCCTCCCAGGGCTCTGTGACAGAGGGGACTCCTCTCTAGGCCAGGAGAGGACCCTCCATGGCTTTTCTATCTAAACCCCTAATTTAAACTTCAAATCATGTTACCCAGTTAGCCAAGAACAGCTGCTCCTCATTGTCCTTCCCACAGGGAGCTGAACCCCATGTACGAGGGGTACCTGCAGCACGACGCTCAGGAGGTCCTGCAGTGCATCCTGGGCAACATCCAGGAAACCTGCCAGCTGCTGAGGAAGGAGGAGTTGAACAAAGTGCCCCTGGAGGAGCCTGCAGCCAAACTGGAGGACGAACCCGCCCCAAAGCCCGAGAGCAACGGGGCCGGCAGCGCCGCCGAGGAGGACGAGGCCGAGGACAAGCTGCTCAAGGCACACGGCAAAAGGAAAAGCGACGCCGAGGGCGGCAACGCCAAGAAGAAATCCAAGGTGTCCAAGGAGCAAAGTGCAGCAGAGGAAAACCAGAGGCAGACCAGGTCAAAGAGGAAAGCCACGGGGGAGAAGTTGGAAGCCCAGAGCGACGCCATCGCCAAGTGCTCCGGGGACGGCGAGAGCGCGAAGCCCACGCAGAAGAAATCCCGGCTGAGGCTGAACTGGTTGAAATCCTCATGCAAACAGCCCAGCATCCTGTCCAAGTTTTATAGCCTAGGAAAACTAACAACAAACCTGGGATCCAGAGACCCAGGGAAAGAGTATGACTGTGAGCTCCAAGAGTCATCTGCCAAGTGCGAAAATGGTGACAGTAAAGAAGAGTATCATGAGCCAGCATCTCCCGTGGAAAACCACCACGAGAAAGGAACTGAGAAAGAACCAAAAAAGGAAGGTTGGTGCACAAGTGAGGGGCTTAAAATTAGTATGATTAAGAAAGTACAATGCGTGGGAAGTCAGCCTTCAGACTGCACAGCCTGCACGGCTCCAAACACTAAATTAGATTTTCAGGAACTGAAGACGATTTTTAGGAACAAGAATTTATTTTTATATGTGTAATTTTTTCTTTTTTTGTAACTTGACCTGTTTAGCTTAGATCTTGAGGTATTTCTCTAACATTCTGTAATCAGTGTACTATATATATTTGTATTTTTAAAAAGGCAGAATATTACCAAGTTTGTATTATCAGTAGTTTTTGTCACCCACAGACACAGCAAGTGGATTTAAGATTTAAAGGAAGATTATGGTGGGGAGCAAACACAATCAAACTCCATTGGGTATGGCTTTGTGGCCAAGTCTTTTTACAAACAATATTCTCTCCTTCCCTGCCTGTTCCTTAGTCTTTCCATATTCCCAACCTTCCCAAGAACTGGGAAGGACACAGGATGTATTTATTACATGTGCTAATGGGCTGGCAGGTTTGGATTTTGTGTCAGTGAAACAAGATACCTGTTGGGAAGGGGCTCAGTGTGAATTCAGTACTTACCAATTTGGACCTTCTGATCCACCCACCAGTTTTTATAAAAAACTGAAGGAACGCAGGATCTTTGAGATCTGCATTTCTTCAGCAGATTTGACCAAAACTGGCCAACAAATTTAGAAAGTATTGGAGGAGAGGACTGAGAATAAATAGCAACAACCCAACCCACGCGTGTGACGCTGCTTGAGGAGGCTGAGGGTCCATACTGAGAAGTCAGTGCATTGGTGACAAACATTCCAGAATGTGACACTGCCACACTTCAAGTATAAAACAGGAACCCAATCTTAAAACAGAGATTGAAGTCTGAGGGCCAAGAGACAGTGGCTCCTTATTTGCTTACTGGGAGATGACACTGTGAAAACCGCACAGGATAAGTAGTTTGAATTCCTGTCTGGGATCCCTAAAAATTCGTGGCTGTAACAGTGATTTTCCAAGGGTAGTCTGTGGAATAAAGTGCAGTTTGCTCAGTGATGTGACATGTCTTTTCTCCAGGTACAGAACTGGCTGTCTTTGAACTGGTGGAGAAACTGTTCCAGGGCCAGTTAGTGCTGAGGACACGGTGCTTGGAGTGCGAGTGCTTTACGGAAAGGAGAGAAGACTTTCAGGACATCAGTGTTCCAGTGCAGGAAGATGAACTTTCTAAACCTGAAGAGAGTTCTGAAAGTAAGTAATCACCTCCCAAAGGGGGCTGAGGTGTGTTCCTGCCTCAGCCAGCCCTGGGGAAGGGCAGTGGTGTGGTTGTGCTCCTGTTTGTGCTGGCTAAATTTAGAGGCTCTTATCTCCCGTCCTGATTAACTTTAGACTTTGGAAACACAGTGCTGATGCTGTTGACAGATCCAGATAATAATAAAATTGTCCCAGATCTTACACACAGCATGGACTGCTTACAATCCTTCCCTTAAGTACATGTTTTCCTGCTCATAAATAGGTTTTTGTGATTAGATGTGGGTCTTCCCCTTCTTCCTAGATAAGAAGTTTGTCTGCTTTTTCTTCTTAAATATTTGCATTTTTTTCTCAAAAATGAAAGAAATGAGAACCCAGCTTTTTTTGTTAACTACTCTGATACTGTTTTTTAGTGGTTTAGATTGTTGTGGCTTTAACAGCATTTGTTTTATCTTTGTAAATGTTAGTCCTCTGGTCTCTTTCACAAATGTTATTGATCTGAATGTAGCTTGGGGGTATTTTCAAAAGTGAGCATGATGAGCATGATAAGAATAAATTTTGAAATTGAGAATTTTAAGGGAATTAATTTTAGTTTCCATGGACTCCATTTGGAGCAGCTTTTACTCCCCATTTTGCTGAAGGACTCAGAGTAATGTGTGGGGAAATATTCCTCTATAAAGTGCTGCTGACAGTGTAGGTGATCCTGTCAGTAGTGTGAGGGTGGCAGGGGAGGCAAAATGTAAGAAGTGAAAGGGAATTTTCTGGTTATTTTGGAGGTTTCCCCTCATAAGTGAAATTCATGGGCCCAGTTTCCAGACATGGCAACAGAATTAGTGTGTGATCTGAAACAAGCCTTGGGAAAACCTTAGATTTGAAGTCATAATATCCATTAAGCAATATTTTCATCCCTTCCTGAAGTGCTTCAAAGATTCAAACCCATCTATTTCTCACATACTGAGTGTTCTTGACAACGTTGCAGTTTTTGAGCATGTCTTAAGTTGACATATTTTGTTTTGTCTGTTCTGGTGGGACATTGAAAATGTCAATATTGGCATATCTGTGAACTTAATGATTGTCTTTTCTAGTCTCTCCAGAGCCAAAAACAGAAGTGAAGACTCTGAAATGGGCAATTTCCCAGTTTGCCTCTGTGGAAAGGATTGTGGGAGAGGACAAGTACTTCTGTGAGAACTGCCACCACTACACCGAGGCCGAGCGCAGCCTCTTGTTCGATAAAATGCCCGAAGTGATAACCATTCACTTGAAGTGCTTTGCTGCCAGTGGCTTGGAGTGAGTATGCACAGCCTGTGCTCTCAGACAGTGCCCTGCAGGAAGGGCAATCCCAGCACAGGAGCTGAAAATGCTCTGTAGCTTTGCCAAAAGCAGATTTGCAGATTGAAATTCACTTAAATCGTTGGGACGCAGCCCCTGATGCCATAAAGGCTTTTTCTCTCTTTACAAGCAGAGGCAGAAATTACCTACAGGAAAACTGCCTTTTAGGAGAGTCCTTAACAAAAAGTGGTTTGCCTGTACTCTTGCAGCAGCCTGATTTATTGATCTCTCTTAAAACTTTAAATATCACCCATACCTGTGAGTTTAAATGCAGCTTAAATACTTTATCAGAACAAGTAATTAGAACAAATCTGAACTTATGGTCACAGCCAGTCTCTACCTGAATGGAAGTACTAAAAACCAAATGATTGGGCAAAAATAGTAATCAGGAGTTAAACATTTTAAAGAGCTAACATTCCTTACCTAAAATTGACCTGTTCCTTAAAAAATACTCTACTTGAATGCAGGCACTACAATTTGGGGGAAAAAATCAGCAGATAAACAACAAAAAATGATCAATTAATTTAAAAATAGTTATATCAGCATCACTGGTTCTCAATTACTGAGCAATTAGTGTTTGATGTTATCATTTTGTAGTAATCCTTATCTTTTGAAAGAGGTTGTGAGTGGGATTTTTTTCCCTATAGTTTAGAATTTAGGGAGGTTTTGGGGGGATGGGAGGAAAAACAAGGGAAACCCCATCCCTACAGTACTGTCCAAAATCAATGTCATGGGATTTTATACACAGCATTTTGCAGTAAACTCCATTTCTCCACTGAGATTTAAATAATGACAAATTACAGAAAGCATTATCAGGAGAAACTTCTTACAACTATCAAATAGTCCCCCAGATCCTTTAGGAAGTTGTTACACCATTAACTGCAGCCTCAGATTTTGGGATGGGCAGGAAGGTTTTTAGGCACAAATTAGTTTGGCCTTTTACCCCCCAAATTCCCTGTGTGCTGCATTTCCCCCTCTCTTGGCTTCAGACCCTCCAGGCCACCTCACCAGCAGGAAGCCTGCCATGGAATATAGTTTGTAATATTTGGGTCCCCAATATTTAGATAAAAATACCAAATCTAAGCTGTCACGTGACTTGTCAGAGGGTGCTCTCCAAGCAAGTGCTGGGAACTGGTCAGTTTAAGATTTGTAAAACCACCAGTACTGAGAATGGTATTATTTTTACAGGTAGTTTGCTAAGATTGTTACAGGCAGATTTCTCCTTCCTTTTTTAGTATTTTTTTAGGAATATCCAAGTTTCTGACAAAGTAAAAAGGAAAATTCCTCTGTCTCTGCAGTGTCTTTTCATACAAGTCCATGGTCATAACACGAAATTGTCTTTCCATTGATCTCCATAATATTTGACTTAAATATTGACATAGATTGCACACTTAAAAACCACAATGTAATTGTGAATAGCTTTGATGTGAGATGGAATCCTGGTATGATTGTAGGCTATTGAAAAAAATGCAACCTGAAAGGAAGCCTGAATATGATCTTCCATTTGCTCCTGTTTCCCATCCTGTTGTTTCCATGAGGAAGCACTTGCAGGTTTAACCAGCCACCCCTGCCTCAGTCTGCTCTGGCCACCTGCAAAATACTCAGGCCAATCAATATCCAGATCAGAGTGAATCCAATCTCTTGGGGTCTCCCTCCTGTGCCCTCAGTCATGCCAGACATTCCTACTCAGAGCTGGCACCCAGAGATTGAGGGAGTCGGAGTGGAAAAATCAGTGCAGAACCAGAGTCAGTGATGAACCTGAAACTGCTTGGAAGAGTTTCCCAATTTTCTGACTTGGAGGTTTTATCTTGGACAAAACCATGTCATTGCTAAAAGCAGAAACTGTTTTACTGACTTCCAAGTTAAGTTTTTAAACTAAGAATCTTGATACAACTTCCCTTAGCTCCCATAAAGATCTGGAAATGTTGTCTGCTCAGTTGTGCTCTACTGAGTTCTGTGATGACTGAGCTGTAAATAAATGAAGAGTAATGTAAATATTTGCAGTTAATAGTGACTTTATTCATGTTTTCTAGATGCTGGTTTGCAAACTGTTTGTTTTAAAATAAAGCAGCCAGTGTGAAAATCCACTTGCTTGGGGATGAGTAATTCTCTTTGGCAAGTGGGGAAGAATCACAGGCCGTGTGTGCTGAGGCTGTGAAGCTGTTAAGGAGAACTGTGTAACTGGTAACATGTAATTAAGCATTTCCACCACATAAATTTAGCAATTGGTGAGAAAATCAGCTTTTTGTTTTGTGAAATTCAGTACAGTGGGTAAAGTTCCCCTAATTTATGGCCTCCCAAGATGTAGATGAGGTTTGCTGTGTGTGAAGTGCATCAGGCAGAGCAGGCACAGAGCACTTGGCATGCATATTTTGTCTTCAGATTCCTATCATTAAGAAGAACAAAAAGCCAATAGGAAAAGATTTCCTCTGTTATTTCCTCCTCTCCACATCCTTAATGCTGATCTCATTCAGAAGAAAGGAGAGCCTGCCTTTTGCTGTTGCGTGTGGGCTGACTGTGCCAGTGTGCTTGGGTGGAACTGGGTTTCTCATCTGGAGTTACCAGCAAGGAGTTTCTCTGCCTCTTGATTCTTTTCTGACTATCTCTGTTTCTGGCTGCTAACAAAGGAATTTTCAGAAGATTTGAGTTTCGTTCTTTCTGATTATATGTTTTTTTGTTCCTTTTGGAGTCAAATGTTTATGGTAAGCTTAAGCCTGAAGTGAGAGTTCAGTTAATTAGAGAGACCGAGGATCTGTGTGTAAATGTGTGTGTGTTTCTCAGGGTTTATGGCTGTGAGTGAAATGATGAGCAGCAGAAGCAAAACTGAACCCAGGAAAACAAGAGGCTGTTGCTGCAGTTATGCCACAGCTACAGGTTCCTTGGAGTCAAGATAGTTTTTCTCAGGATAACAGCAGTGAGCTCTTTGGAAGCTCAGTTTTACAGGGCTTGCCTCTATTCCCCTGGATTTTTCCGTACAACACCCTGACAGTTGAGCAAGAACTGAATCATCCCTGGAATCTGTTAGGACACCACAACCTATGGTTAAATAAAGGGGCTAATTAATTTGTGCTGATGCAATATGTAAGTCATCAAGATCAGAATAATTTTATAATTTAAAGACAGTAATAATTTCTTTTTTTCAAACTCTGTAGAAGATGCTTGTAATGAAAGGACTTAAGCTTTTCTCATGGTAAATTTGTGTGCTATGAACAAAATGCTGGTATTTATGGAATACCAGAGGCTTTTCCAAAGTAAAACAGCCAGAGAATTGTGTGGAAAAAATGGAATAGCATAGGACAGTTACTGAAGAATCCCTGGTAGCAAGTGGGGTAAGTTACTGAGCATTGGGTGAGCACCACTGGCAGAGCACTGAGGTGCTCTGAGAAAAACCACCCTATTATAAAACTATTAAAGCTACTTGAAAATAAAATACATTTGTATTCCTTTATTTAGAAAATTCCTCTTTCAGGAGGGGGAGAAAAGAAAAAAAAGCCCAACCCTGCTTTCCCTTCAGCCTTGGCTGTTGTGTTTTTGAACAGGGTGGTGTCTGGGGGCAGTGCAGGTGTTTGTGCAGAGACAGAAGCAGGGATGGTAACAATGAGCTGAACTCCTTTTTATCATCACTATTTAGAAATTAATTTAGTTGATACTTCAGAAAAAGGGAAGCTCTTAAATAGTTAAAAATTACAGTTCCTGGGCTCTAAGATTGACCATTACACAGGCACAGAAGTGCCTGGGCCATGTTGGTGCCCCCAGGTGAGGAGGGAGCAGCTCCTCCTGCTCACTCAGGGCACAGGACACTGATGTGCCCACGGTGGGGTTTCCTGGCAGAGGTTTCACCTGTGCCTTCCCCTGCAGGTTTGACTGCTACGGAGGCCTGTCCAAGATCAACACTCCGCTGCTGACGCCGCTCAGGCTGTCCCTGGAGGAGTGGAGCACCCGGCCCAGCACCGACACCTACGGGCTCTTCGCCGTGGTCATGCACAGCGGCATCACCATCAGCAGCGGCCACTACACGGCCTCGGTGAAGGTGCCGGATCTGGGCAGCCTGGAGCTGGACAGGGGCAGCCTCCTGGCCACCCCCGGCCCCGGCCTCGGCCCAGCCCTGCTCCAGCCGGAGCCACTGAGCGAGGAGGAGGCCAGAGCCGCCAGCGATGACCATGCCGAGGCCGAGCCATCCTTCCGGCCCAACGGCGCTGCGCAGCCCGGCAAGGGGCTCGGCAAGAAGAGCGTGGAGGCCGTGGGGCTGCTCGGGGGGCAGAAGAGCAAGGCTGACTGTGACCTGTACGCCACCAAACCAGCCAACCCCGAGAAGCTGCTCAGCGTGGTCAGCGAGAGCAGGAGCCCCGAGCGCGGCGCCGAGCACAGCGAGGCCGAGGGGCTGGAGGAGAACAAGGCGCTCTGTGTCCTGCAGAGCCTCAGGGAGTACGAGGGGAAGTGGCTGCTCTTCGATGACTCCGAAGTGAAGGTCACAGAAGAAAAGGACTTTCTCAATTCCCTTTCTCCAACATCGTCATCGACATCGACTCCTTACCTACTGTTTTATAAGAAGATTGTAGAGTGATACTGTACTTTGACTGTAAATACTCGGGATTTGCAAACACCTCCTGCTCTGATTTGCATCTAAACTACCTGGAAGAAACAGCTGGTTTGTTTTGTTTGAAGCTACTGATTCTTCTTGTTTTTGGTCTTTTTCTTCGGTGTCAAGTGGCTCAACTTGAATTAACCAAACACGACACAGACCTTGACTCACACCTTAACCTTCCTGCTGGAGAATAGTGCTACAGCCTGTTAGAAATCCCAGTTTGTATAGATCCTGAACGAAGCCTACAGCACCCAGTAGTGGTTTTAACTCAGCTCTAGGTCTCAGACATGCCTATTGTATTATTAGCTTTCCTTTTTTTTTTTAAATAAAATTTATTTGTATTCATACCCTGGAGTAACTGTATATTAACTAGCAAAGTTCATCAGAAGTTGTGTATTTTTGTAACTTGGGAAGTAACACTTCATATTTAGTCTTTGGTTTACTCTTGTGATCCTGTTCCTTCCTGCTCTGTGCAACTCAGAGCACAAGGAAAAGGGTCTTGGAACCTTGTTTAGTGCATTGGAGGGAACTGAACTTCATAGCAATGGTTTCTGGTCTAATTTGCATCTTGTTGCATAAGTGTTAATGGGCAAAGTGTAAATAGGTGTGATTAATCCTTCAGAAGAGGGGCAGAGTGTAGTGTAATTAAAATAATTTTGTACTTTGAAGAGTGGAGCCCTCTCATCTGCATATCTGTCTGGGGGGGTTGGGACTTTGTGGTGACCTGGTAACAGTTCATTTGCACCTGGAGCTCACTGCAAAATGGGGAAAGGAAAGCATTTGGCTTTGATGCTTTGTTAAGAATGTATATATGAAAAATAAAAACCTTATGATACCCATCTGGGACAACCACAGCAGCCTGTTGTGTTGGGAGAGGGAAAACCAAACTGAAAGTGTCTTAGAGAAATGGGAGATTTTAAGTAGTTTAAAAATAACATTTTTAACTGATTCTTGTCCAGCAGATCCTGATTTGAAGGCACCTGCTGAGCAAATGCTTTCACTGAACACTAGAGATGAAAATCCCAAATTGTCTTAGACAATTTATGG
>JAOXXN010000120.1:29054145-29065995 GCA_026770055.1 Myrmophylax atrothorax
CCCAGGGATGGGGCAGCCACAGCTTCTCTGGGCACCTGTGCCAGGGCCTGCCCACCCTCACAGGGAAGGATTTCTTCCTAATACCTAATCTGACTCTTTCCTTGGAGGAACACCCTGTCCTGAGCCACAGTCCTGTTCCCAGGCACACTCCTATTCTTTCAGCTACACCTAAAGGCCATGGCACAAGGATGGCAAAATGCTGCAGCTGCACAAAACCAGAGGGCACTGAATAGCAAAGTCCCTCCTCCCCTGCACTCAGCAGAGTAAGGCAAACACAGCCCAGACTTCTGCTGGCCTTTCATCTCCTCCCCTCCTACCAACCACTGTCAGGGCAGGGAAGGCAATGGCTAATTCTGCATCTCTCTGCTGGAATTATTTTCCCAAACTCTCATCCCAAGCAGTCACACAACACTCAGTATGTGGATTTTGTTGCCTTCTTGGTGAAACTGAGGGCAGGATTTGCCCCACTATGTTTGCATTCAGGACCTCTTCATCTTCTGAACCCACACTTGTGTTCTTACCTTGTTGGGATCAAGTTTACACTTGTCCACAGGGTTTGAGTCCTTAATCACTTCCAGCACATCCTCCCCAAACCGTTCTCCATAAAATCCCTACAAGCAAGAGCAAATGAACTGGGATCAAACAACAGAGGCAGCCCTGAGTGGTGGGGGTTGGAGGGACACAGGCACAGGCAGGGGAAGCTCCACGTGCCTCCTGAATGTGATCTGCTGAAACTGGGGGAATTCCATCAGTCACATTCCAGGGGCAACGGGAGAAAACAAGCCCTGGAAGGCAGGAGAACTCGGGAGCCTTCCAGCAATGCCTGGTTCTGGACAGCATTTGGGTTTGCTGTGTGTCTGTGAGCTCAGCTGAAAGCAGGTCAGTTTGGGATGCGCCGGGAATGCTGGAGCCAAGCTGAGTGAAAGGCCAGGCTCTGAACTCGGCTTTGGGAGCTTAAACCTCCCCAGCACTGCTGCCTTCAGCACAATGTGACAGAGCTCCACTGCTGGGAGCAACAACACCACGTGGGAGCTGCTCCAGCACACAAACCAGCCAGGCCTGCCCTCTGTCCGCAGGGATGAGGGTGAGGATTGTAGCGCGGCTGGAGCCAGGCTGCCCAGAGCCTTCCTCTGCCCCAGGGATGCCTCATCCAGGCACACCTGAGGGCACAGCCAGGGAACAGCCCGGCCCCTGCCAGGGCCTGCACACAGGTTTGCTGCCACACAGCCAGGCCAGACCAAGCATGAGCTGAGCCCTGGGAGGCACCTGGAGCTGCACCCACGCCCAGGTCAGTTAATGAGCTGCCTTTGTGTGTTCACAGCTGAAAAAAAACTTCAGACCTGTGATGTCCCACCTCAGGGGCTTGGAGATTCAGCCACCTGAGGGGACTCAGTCTCCACGAATAGAGGAACATGATGAGAAGGCAACAAAATGTTGCATATTCTGAAAGTCAGATCCCAAAAGGCATCTCAGCCTCTTTCCAAGCCCAGGTCATCCCACTTATACCAGGTGGCTGAAAACAAGTACAAACACAGTAGGATACACTGCAAGGATCATAGTTGGTCTGCAGCTGTTGCTGCAGGAATTCCTGTAAAATTCCTCTCCCTTCACTCCCCCCACAGAGGTGGCATTGGCAAGAGGACAGGGCACATCAGCCCAGCCCTGGGTGACAGCACAGGGCCCTGCAAACTGCTTTGGCAGGGACTGTTCCTCCTAAAGAGCTGATGGAAACCAAAGTGCCATTAAACCTCCTCACCTCGAGCCGATGGGAAATTTCAGCCAACTTGGTTATTGCAGGTTCCTTGTAAACAAACTCTTGCTCATCCAGGTCTCCAAATTTAGTTCCATAAAAACCAACTCGGAAGTAGGTGCCAAACATCCTCTTTCCATCCTAGACATGGAGAAACAAGAGGTTATTTCAGGGTGGAGATGTGCACACCCCAAGCACAGCTGCAGGCAGGCTCCTGAATTTATGCAAAATAAAAAAGAAATTAAAAAACAAAGGAAAAAATTAGAAAGAAAGAAGGGAAAAGAAAAAACACACCTGGAACTCAGCATGGATGCATTTAGCAGCAAACACCATAATGAAATTGGAAACTAACATGGAATTACATGGATCAGGTATGACCATTAGCCCAACCCTACAATGACTTCTCCCAGCCCAGCAGGAGCCTGGAGGTGTCACCATGGAACCACGGAAAGCTTTGGGTTGGGAGGGACCTTAAAGGTCATCTCATTACAACCCCTGCCATGGGCAGGGACACCTTCCACCAGCCCAGGTTGCTCCAACCTGGCCTTGGACACTCCCAGAGATGGGGCAGCCACAGCTGCTCTGCCCAACCTGTGCCAGGGCCTGCCCACCCTCACAGCCAGCAATTCCTTCTCAATATCCCACCTAAATCGACGCTCTTTCAGTTTAAGAAACATCAGATGTCTCTGAGGAGCAGCCAAAGGCAGGTCCCTCCGCTGGGGTGATTATTCCAGGCTCTCCAACCCCTGGCACAGGGAAGCCCAGCTGGTGCCATCCTGCAGGGAGGACACTGCACACAGAGCCCCTGCAGAACACCCAGCACCAATGACCCCCATAATCCACTCTCCAGGAACTGCAGGATTGGGCTGAAGTCAATGTCCAGTTCCCTCACATACACACACACACAAGTGCTTTTTAACCAGCATTTCAAGTGGGAGGTGTCACAGCCTCCTCTAGTAACTACTGCCTAGGAGAGAGGGCCAAAGTCACTCCTGGTGAAAGCAGATGCAATCCTGAGTCATGTACCTGCTTCCATGTGAGCCAGTGGTGAATTTGGCCCCGAAACGCAACAAAAGGAGAGAAACAAGAAAGATTTTTGCTGGAAAGGTAACGAAGGAAATCTGATTAAGAGAGAGAGAGAGAAGAAAAATGCTTTAAAAATTAAACACACCTTTGCTTTTGTTAAAAAAACTCACGTGCATGCACAAACCAGGGATGCCTTTCAGCAAGAAAGTCTGAAATGTTCACCTTTACTCTCATGAGAAAGTGTGATGTAGTTTAGAACACCGAGTGTTCATGATCTGGGCCTCAAACTGCCCTTTGCTGGGTACTGTTTGATTTTAGTGCTTTGCTATGGCAAAACTGATCTCCTGTGGTGATGCTGAACATGATCTATGGGAGGCAAACTAAAAGTAAAAAAACCCTCAGGCCAACTCCAGGCTGGAAAAAGTACTGTGATGGCACAAGCCCCTGCCTGCTCCTGGGCTGGAGGAAACTCTGGAACATCACTGGAGGTGCCTGAGGTCCCAAACCCTCCCCTTCAGAGCAGGGCATCAGTGAGCTCTGCCCTCCTGAAGGCACCTGGGGGGAGTAGGAGCCCTCATCCCAAAGAACCAACCCCTGGCTCTGCCCAGGCTCCCTGCACCCTCCAGAGAGGGGCTCCTATCCAGCCCCACTGCCAGGGCAGACTGCAGGGGTTCATCACACCACAGGCTCCCAGGAGCACCTCCCAGGCTGGGAACTCCAGCTGCAAAGCTCCTGCTGTTTCATGGAAGTTCCAGCTGGCAACATCTGGCTGCTGTTTCTTTGTCCAGGGCCCATCCCTCTGGATCCATACAGGAACAAGTAGCCTTTTTCACTCATCACTACCTCTTCAAAATCACAGTTTTGGATGATTTTATCCACACTTAAATCCCTTAACACAAAGCATTTCCAACTTCCTGGGCTATTTTCTCCCATCTCAATGTCACAGGCTGTGATTCCAGGGCTCCTTTCCCAAAGCAGCACCTGCAGGGAGGTGTCCCTACCCATGGCAGGAGGTTGGAACAAGACGATCTTTAAGGTCCTTTCCAACCCAAACCATGATCCCACATCTGCCTGAGGGGAACTGCCATGTGGAACAGCTCCCAGGCCTTACACAAGGCTTGGATGTGCTCCCTGTGGGAGATGGTGGGATCCTGCCCCAGCCCACGGGCACAGGGTGATGGAGGGCACACTGCTCTTCTAATTAATGACCTTTTCCCTGCCCACTCGGCAAGTGCAGTTCAGGCCATGAAGCATTTGCAGAACCTGGTCCCTACAACTATCTGCCACATGGACACCTGTCCAGGTAGCTCCTTCTTCCAGGCAGTGTAAAAATAACAAGGGAGGAAGAAAATCCTGTCTGTTGGTCAGCATCAATTAATGAGGAGTTCTGGTAGCACTTATTAAATATCTAAAATAAAAATCACAGGGCTCTGGGGAGTCTCAGGAGCAGCAGGGAAGGCTGGTGACATTCCACATCCCTGTGTGAAGGCAGCTGCACTGGCTTTTCCTGGGAAATCCAGTTGCTCCACACAGTTATGAGGATCCCAGGGAGAAGAACAGGCAGTGAGGAGCACTGTGAGCCCCTAGTGTTGGGAAACCATGCCTGGAAACAACCTCCTTTAGGAAGCAAACACCTCCAGACCACTCCACACCTCCCATGGACGTGCAGGAGCTGCCAGTTCCCTGAGGTCAGGAGAGCCCACTGCCACCAGGAGAGCTCAGCCCCACCAGGAGAGCTCAGCCCCACCAGGAGAGCCCAGCCTCACCAGGAGAGCCCAGCCCCACCAGGAGAGCTCAGTTCCAACCCTAGCATCAGGAGCAGGGGATGGCTCCATACTGGAATCTTTGAAATGTATCCAACACCAAAGTCTTTCCAACCACAGCAGTGAAAACTAAACAAATAACTTCATACTCCCTTGGCCTTGCTTCTGACAAGAGCTAAAAATGCAGATATGAGGGAGGAATTATTAAAAGCATTGTATGTCCTATTATTTTATCAAAAATAATAGGACTTTGGGAGGAGAAGAGAATGAAGGTGAACACTGAATAGCCATCACACAACTGGCACAGCAGAAAACAGCCACCATGACTCATGGAGGTTCATGACTTGTTATTATGCATGGTAAATACCTTTCCAAATTGCTGGGAACAAAGTTTTAGGGTTATCTCTTGCACAAAAAGCTTTGCCAACAAGACTTCTTAAAAAAAAAAAAACAGATGCAAGATTGATCATCTGCTTTTCTCACTGAGACCAAGACAGCAGAGGCTGCCTGAAGGGTGTAGGAATAAAAGGAACTCCTCCAAAATGCAGGATCCAACCATCTTTATCAAACTCAGCACAGTTATTTCCTTTCTCAAATTTTACCCAAGGTCCTCTGCAGTGTTGCCAACTACTACAACTTCCAGTATTGATTTTTTTGAAAGCATCAGCTCCTGTTATTCACTGGCAACCTCCCCCTACACGCCTTAAAAAGCATTTTTGATTCTCATGGTGTAGCATGAAAAGACTTTTTTTAACTTTCCTAACTGGAAAGTAAACCAAAAGAATTACTTCAGCACTTACTCAATGAACATACACACAAACCCCACCACTTGGTGTGTTTAAGGAGAGCTCAGAAACACTTTGGTGCCAGACTTGGGATACTTTAATTCTTGTAGTTGGCAATACTGCTGTCCCTGTGACACCAGGGGGTCCTGCTGTTGGCAGAGCTCTTTGCTAAAATGAAATTGGGGGTCCCACAGTGTAAAACAAAAAACAAAAAGGGAGGTGGGGAGGGGAAGAGAAAGGGGAAAAAAATTCCACAAGTAGGAACTTACCACAACAGACAATAGTAAGAGTGGGGAGGAGGGTCAGCAACCAGGGCGATAGAGGAGAAAACAGAAAGTATTTAATTAGGGAATTTCCAAAAAACAAACAAGCAGCAAATTGGCAGCAAATAAATTTTAAAATAAAATAAAACAAAAAGGGCGAGCATCAATTAAAATATTTTAAACAAGGAAAAAGGGCAAAACATGCAACAAACCTGAAAGCTACAAAGCACAAAGGTCAGAAAAAGTGTGGCAATGAGGAGCACGATGACAGAGGAGAACTGAAACCACAGGTGTCTTTTACCATGCAGTAAAACATGACCAAGTGATGTTAGAGTCATAACCAATGGCAGGAGTTGCTCCAGGGGTCGATTTAGGGGCACTCTAATCAAGTAGATGCTCACAGGCCGTCACTTTTGTTGGCTATTGCCCACATTTCCACCCTTGGCACACCCACACAGTGCCCTGGGCTGCTGTGCTGCCTCCTCTGCTGGCACCTCCCATGGGAATGAGGAAACAATTCCCAGGGCCAGCTCTTCACTGTCAGGGCTTACTTCTAATGTCAGTTTTTGCTGGGCTGCAATTAAAACTGACATTGAGATGTCATCAGCCCAAATTGTTCCTGTCCCACATCAAGCACCTTTGGGTCTCAGCCCCAGGTCCCTCAGTGTCACTTCAGTGCCCTCCTGTGCTGCAGACCTGGAGTGAGGAGGCCTGAAATGAGTTACCTGATGCACAGAAAAGCAGAAATAAACTGGAAAGATGAATCCTAAGCAAATAACTTCATATTAACAGAACATTTTAAATGCCTTCTGAGACTCCCCCATGCTCATGTACCCACTGTGTCCCTGGGGCTGGAGTCAAAGTGGCTCTGCAGATAAAACCCACTGTTTTGCCTATTTTAACCCAAATGTGTGGTTCTGGTGGTGTTTTGTCACAGAAATGTGAGCAAACAGCCCCTACAAAAATGAAGGCAGCAAAACTGACCCCAGTTAACACAACTCAGCTATTTTACTGCCAGAGAAACCACCACCTAACAAATTGATTGCTCTCAAATGAACAGAATGAAGCAGTTTCTCCTCTGAGAAAAGACCTGCACCTGCAGGGAACCAGGTTTGTGTCTTGGTACCTCTGAGCATTATTGCTTAAATCGACCCCTGTGGGTGGGGTGAAAACATGGTATGGAGGGATGATATTCCGTGTCAATGCTGATGGAAAGAAATATAAACAAATTACAAAAACAAACTAGTGATGGTACAGTGGCTCATTCACCAAAGAACCTCATTAGTGGAACACATCAGCATCCATGCACTACCTACAGCTGCTCATGAAGAGTCTCCTACTACAACCACAGTTTATTGGGATTTCTTTGGTTAATGGATTGTTTTAAGAGCAGACAGCAACAGAAACACCCACAACTAGCACATGTGGGCAAGCGTTGGCGTGAGTCATCTGGAGGTCTATTAGTGTTCTTTGCTAACTAAAATGAGTTACCTACCTCCCAGCCAGTACTCTGTGTAATGAAAAGTAAAAAGGGCATGTCACAGAAGCCAAAAAAAAAAGAGTTTCAAAGGCCAAAACATGACCAGCAAAGTAAGCACCCAAAGCCTGCAGTGGTTTCAGTGGCTGCAAGTCAAGGAGCCAAGGGAGGACACTCAGTCTCTCCCCACGGGCCCCTGTGCTGGTGGGGTTGGCACCACCCCAGTTCTAAAGGTTCCTTCAATAGTTTAGGCACCACAGGAACAGACAAATGAAGCCCAGTGTTTCTGAATGTTACCTACCAGGCTAAAGAAGACATGCAAAACACAGTTCAAACTACAGTCTGTAAGGGCAAACTGACAGATGACTGGATTTTTTTAATAGATGACTGGATTTTTTAACAGGTGACTGGATTTTTTTAATAGATTACTGGATTTCTTAACTTTTGGATAGTTCTGGAGTTACAACATAACTTGGTTTGTGATGTTCTCTCATGTTAAATGTCCAGAGAGAAAAAATCCTGCTAGTGATCCTCATATTTACTGTGGATCATCACTTGGCAATTCTCATGGAAACTGATTATAATGGGTTTTGTTTTACTTGCACTGAGCATTTGAAGTTTCTCCACAATTCACCCTGCAGCTGAAAATTCAAACCATTACCTGGTGAACAATCTTGCTGAAAGCTTCCTGCAGTTTACCATGAATAGTAGACAACTTCTTGGCATCTCTGTTGGCTTCATGGATAGGAATAAGGACTTTGTAAACCTCATTAACTGCTTCATACATGCCAGCCTACAAAAACAAGGTCCATCAGATGGCTCATCAACTCAACAGCCAGAATAATTCATGTTCCCAGCATTTAAATGATAAAACCACAAAATGAAAAGGTGGCTCAGACACCACTGTGGTGTAATCAGCATCTTTTCTTAAAATATACCCACACATGAATGGAATACAATCCTGAGTTACCCTTGAAAGCAAGAGCCTACTGCATTACACATTGCTGCTCATAAATAGGATTATCAACATCACCAATCCTGGGATGTTTTGGATGGATACAGGCACAGGAGCACAATGAGCTAAATAGGATCCCAACCAAATCTTTTACTGCAGAGGACAAACCAGGCTGCCTTAAACAATTAAAACTCCAAATGCTCCATGCAAATTAAGCATTTACCATCAAATTATACAGAGAGAAAACATTTTCATTCCTACTGCCCAGTAGTGTGAGGTTGATGAAGAAGAGAGAAAAAGAAATTAAAGTCTTCTACCATGGAGAAAGATGCTGCAGCCTGTTCCAGCAATCCCACCAGACCAGCCTCTGTAAAATACTTCCCAGAACAGATTCCTTCTTCATCTGGTGATACAACATCATCAGAGACTGCTGACTCTTCCAAAACATTGGAGGAGATGTTCTGAGGAGACATGACAGATAAAATATTTTACTCGGTTTAAACAACTTGCAGTACTTTGAAAGCAAGCTGATTTTCAGACAAATCCTAGAATTTTTACAGAGGCAGCTTTCTATTTTTGTAGGGAATAGACATAAAATCCAGCTTTCTGTTTTCATAGAGCAGCTTATTATTCATGCAACACCAACAAGTAAGTGCAGTTTGTGTAGGTTGGCACAGCAACACCTGGCACGTGGAGGCACTTTGTGCCTCAGCAGCAGGCGACAGCCCCCAAAAACCCCCTGCAGAGGGTAATTCCCACCTGAAAGGTGACACAGCCCACAGGCAGGTATTTCCTGTCCTCCAGCATGCTGAGGTACTCGGCCACCAGGGCTGCAGAGTGCACCAGGCACTGGGCGGACTCGGCGTGGTTGCTGCGCTCCGAGTGTTTCCCTGCCATGTTCTGCAGCCACGTCAGCCGCAGGTCGGGAGAGTTCTGGTAGCCCTTGGCAATCCTGATGGGAAACAAAAGCCCTGGGAGTTCATTTCCCTCCCTTCTGAAGCAGCACAGAACTTGAGGATGTTTCTTTCACACAGTACTTAAGTTGCTTCTGCTTGAACACGAACCCCGCTCAGCGCTTGGCTCTCCAAAAGCACACGAGATAAGAGGCTGAGCAGATGGAAAGTCACGCTGAACTGCAGATCTCTGAGCCAGTCAGTGGTGGGGAACACCTGGAGCTGAAGCTCTTGACCAAAGCCCATAAGTCACCCAGTCACTGCCATTAAGCCAAAGGTGTGGGACAATCAGAGCAGACCTGCCTGGCTGCTCGTGACAAAAACTCTGCTGACTTCTGAGAAGCTTTCAGGGACATTTGTGCAGACAACACCATGAAATTGGGTAGTTGGGATCTTAACATGGTTCTGGGACATCCTTTGCATATGGAGACCATCATAGGTACCACTACCAAAATGCTTTCTGTGCAAGCAGGTCCTGGAAGCTCCTCAAGTTTTCCCTGATGCAAGCAGGGAGAGTTGTCTTTACTCAGGTGGAGGATGAGACCTTGTCAGGGACTTCTGGGCAATGCAAACTATTTTTATCCAAGATAAGCTACTTAAATGCCAAACAAAACCTACCAACACCACATTCAAACACAACACAGGTACATATTAGTCTGTGAGCACTGAGACCCAAAACTGCTCCAAAACCAAATCCTGTAAAAGCTCAAAATTGCAACATCTGAGTCCAAACCCAAACAATAAGTAGCTGTGCTCTTTTCAGGTAAAATGTGAATCCTGACAAGCAGTTTAAAACAGGATTAAGTTCAAAGGAAAAGGATTGCTAATAAAAAACAAGTAATCAAAGCTCAAAGCAACAGCACACTCGAATACAGGAGTGCAGTAGGTACCAAGGCTTGTTCCAAGAGCACATGGAGCACTGACACCTACTGTCCCTCCAGAGCAAACTCTACCTGTACATCAGGTCAATCAGCATTTCTGGATCTTCCTGGTGCTCCTTCATTTTCACTGTGTCTGACAGGATCATGTGGAGGTTGAACACCAGGTCCTGGACCTGTAAGAAAAATGCTGCTGTCATGAACTGGCCACGGGAATTGGGCCACACACTGTTCCGTGGGGCCCACAGTCACTCCAAACCTGGGTGTGTTTGCAGCTTGTCAGAATTAAAGACCTGGGGTTTAGGCACTTGTGTGATTAACAAAAACCCAAGCAAACCCCAAAGCCTTCTTCAGGGAATGCATGCAAATTCCAGTTCTAGATGGAGGCCTAAGCACAGCCTGTTAATAAACTGCATGTTACTTCTCTTGGGGTCTATGTCTTTCACCTGGTCAGGAAATGTTGTCTCTCTGAGTTCCAGATCTTCTTCAGCATAAGTCAAAATAGTCTTCAGGGAACGTCGCAGAAATTCTTCATTGAAGTTCTGGGATGTCCCCACCAGGGATGAGAGGGACATGGTCACCTGCATTTTCACTCTGGCAAAGTTCTGCAACAGAGATATTGGTGTTACTTCAGCACCTGCAGGTGCTGCAGCAGCAGCAGCACTCTGGCCATGGTACCTCCTCCTGCCAGGGACCTGACACAGAAATGAACACTAAAGTTTTGTGAAAAGGGCCATCTCAGAGCAGTGATTATAATAAACCTCTGGTGCTGCTGAACTTCATAGTTAACATTTAGCTTCAGATAAAGGTTCTCCTGCAAAAGTTTATTTTTCTCTCCTGCTGCACGTTCCAGTGACCCCAGTGAGGGGTACAGTGACCCCTGAGAAGGGATGGGATGATCCCAGTATGTGCCTCAAGGACATTTAACCTTGAGAAGACAAAATAACTTGCATTTTGAGTTATGTGTTGCAGGACATGAAAAAAACCTGAGCTGAACCTGTGCTGGTGTCCAGTGATGAACTACTTTTCCTGCCTGAAGTATCGACCCCATACTAATGCACTAATGCCTACAATATGGAGGGGTGGAAGACACCACTGGAAAAAACAAAGACTGTTTAAGCATGTAGAGAGTTATTTTTTGTTATATCTAACTTGTGTGTGTTATATTGTAGTTTTAATTTTCTCCTTTCTGTATAAATAAATATAATTAGCTTAGGTGTAACCTGTTTTGAGTTCCTAGTTTTTTTCCTTTCTCCCTTTTCTCAGTGGGAGGGGGAGAGAGGCACTAACACTCTGTATTGGGCAGTTGGCATTTTGCCAGCTCAACCCAAGACATCCTCTCACACCCCCTGAAGACCAGCATGCTCCCATGGTACAGCCTTTTGGTGTGGTCTGCCCTAAAATCCGGAGTCGCTGTTATCTTGCTGCTGTCAATCCCCCCCAGTCCCCATGCCCAGCCCCAGGGTGTGCCCCAGCCGTGGCAGCCCCTGTGGGGTGTGTACCCACAACTCTGAGGGACAGCAGGACACTCACGTTGCCGATCTCGAAGTTCTGCCTCATGAGCAGGTAGAGGGAGGCACTGGCGTGGGAGCGGATGGTGCTGATGCTGCTGCTGCAGTGCCTGAGCAGCCTCAGGCACAGGTCTGCACACTGCTCTGTCTCCTCCTCAAACAGCAGCTCAGGGAACTAGGGACAGCACAGCAGGATGTCAGAGCCTACACACACAGCACAGGCACTGGGGCACACAGGCCAGGGGAGCACACACTGCAGGTGCCCTCTGTTTTATAGGGGGATGATGGTGATTTGAATCACCTCACTTTACAGTAAGCCAGAGCAGACTGACAGCACTGCAAGGAAACTCACTTTACCTCCCAACACAACCTGCTCCTACCTCTACATCCTCAGATCATAGAATCATAGAACTGATTGGGTTGGAAAAGACCTCCCAGATCATCAAGTCCAACCCTTGGTCCAACTCCAGTCCCTTTACCAGATCATGG
>JAOXXN010000120.1:29066095-29081683 GCA_026770055.1 Myrmophylax atrothorax
TCCTATTGCTGAGTGCCTGGGAGAAGAGACCAACCCCCACCTGGCCAGAACTTCCCTTCAGGCAGTTCTAGACAGTGATGAGGTCACCTCTGAGCCTCCTCTTCTCCAGGCTGAACAACCCCAGATCGATTTACATCACTTCCAAAAACTCAGGCTTAAGACTTTTGAGCTTTTCTCAGCACACCCACAAAAACTGGGACATTTTTTTTACAGGCCCAGTAAAACAAATCCATTCTAAGTGAGATTTGTACAGCTTAAACCCCACCTGTGCCTTGTGTCCCCAGCTGACCAGGTGTCTGTGCCCACTCACCCAGCAGGAAGCCACACCCCACTCAGGGTGTCTGAGCTGTACCTTTCTGTGCAGCCATCAAACCCAAAATGCACACATTCTGATCGTGAAAATCAGTTTATCAATATTCAGACCACACTGCCTGAACACCAACAGTGCTTGAAATAACAACTGCTCAGTGAAGTGACCCCCGTGCAAAGGAAGGGACAGTCCCCTCCTCCCTCAGTGCTGTCAGGGTGTGTTACAGCCCCCCCAGGGAATTCACCTTTGAAACCAAAGCTCTCTGTGTGGCAAAGCAGTGCTGGAGGTAAAGTGCACTTTGGTTGCAGGCCATGCTGTGCAGAAGCACTTTCAGCACCCCACCGAGGATACTCTCTTTGGACTCCGTCACAGAAACAGTCTGGAAAGGGAAACCAAGAGTTGCATGAGCAAAAATGAACCCCCTGTGTGTGTTTGTGTGTGTGTGAGAGACTGAAAACAGCTCTAACAAAAAGCCCTTTGGTATGGAGAAATCATAGAAATCACCCACTTGGCCACATTCTGAACCAACCCCCAGGTAATGAACACTTGACCCCTGGATAAAGCCGATGGAATGATGACTCTTTCTCCCCAGAGAGGCTCTGAGCTTTGGAGACCTTTCCCTACTAAAAGAAAAGCCCGCAGCTGGGCTCTAGCTGGATTATTGAGGCACAAGGTGCAATCCTGGGGATTCCTGGGTGCCTCTGCAGCTCAGAGGTGGATTTGGGAAGCTCCTGCCTGCTTCCAGCCTGTGCCCAGGTTCCATTTGTACAGAAAGCAGGGCACAAAGCTGCCCCAGGCCCTCACCCACCTGTGCTCACAGACCAAGGGACCTGGAGGCTTTTCTGTACCGTGCAAACTGGGTACAGACACAGGAATGCCATGACTTGAGGCAGATTTGGGAAGAACTAGAGCAATGGCTTAGACCAGGAAAACTTTACAGTTCATTACTGAGTTATGAACAACAGTTTTTTATACTGTAACATGGGAACAGCTTTCAGGAAGTCTGAAGGAAGGTATTGCAATGTAAAACCAGAACATTACAGGCTGGGATTAGGAGAGGCATCACCCCATTCCTGCTGCAGCTCAGCAGTTCTGACAGTTCTCACATGGTGAAGAAGAGCAGCAGGAAGGTCCTGTTTAACCTGCCAGGTGATCACAGTGCCATTACATCTCTACTTTGTGATCATCCCTACCTGTACAACTATCTCCAGTGTATCCAAAATGATCAGATTGGCTTCTGTTGCAAGATTTCCATCGATAAGCGCCTCGTGTTCTATCTCTGCCCTCGACCTAATCAGAGGAAAGAAAATAGTAAACTAACTTTCTGATTAAAATTTCCCAGTCTATAATGTTTTCTCATGATCAGGAAATTTCCAGTTAGGATTTGTGTATTTTTTACTGGACAACACCACAAGGATATTCCAAAGCACCCACTGAGAGGACAGGAAGAAAGGCTCAGTTTTTACATATACAGACTTACACAGGCTTTACGTTCACCATGCTTGGAGAGCTCACACTACTTTCTGACACTCTGTTACTCTCCCAGGACCACAGCAACAGTTTAAAACCCGAGTCCAACCCCAAACTGGTTTAGTAGCATTGTTAGGCATGCGACAGCACAACCAGAACAGAACAGATGCTTTATGCTGTAGGCTGTGGACACAGGGTGGTGCTGCACGAGCTGGTAACTGCACCTGCACTGGTGTGGCACACAGGGCACTCTGCAGGGTGCATCTTATCTGGCTACCCTACAGAACACCCAATTCCTGAAGAGCAACTTCCTCCCCGAGGAAAAGGACACGGTTTTGCTGTCCCATGCCAAGCACTCACTTTCCTGGAAAGCCTCCCAAAGTTCATCCACCCACTCACCCCGTGGCTCCACCTCGTTCCAGTGGCACCAGCTGCTCCGGGCAGAGCTCCAGGGGTGAGTTTAAAGAGCCCAGCTTTGGCCCTGCCCTGCCCTGCCAGAGGTGCCATGTCGGACAGACTCTGCCAGGCCGAATCCCAGCAGGAGGGTGACCCAGGGGAGTGACAAAATCCAAGATAAAACACACACCTAAGAGGGTGGCAGCTGCTTTGGCTCCCTGCACACTGTGCTCCCTTCCTCTGGGAGCAGGATCACACCCCCAGGACCTCCAGGGCACAAAGGCCTGGCCCCACACAGAGTAACACCATGTGCATACAATGACACTACCTGCAATTAGCTGTGCACAGTCCTGGGTGTGAAAAGTCTTGTTTTTGAGGGTTCACAGGGCCAGGCTCTACCTGTGCACACAGAGCCACAGGAGGGGAGCAGCAGGGACCCAGGTCACAGCCAGCAAGGGTAGAAAGCAGATCTACAGTTATCTAAGCAGCTAATTTTGTGAGGTGAGACACCATCCTTTGACCACCAAGGGATTCCACAGCTGTTAAACATGTAGGTGAGGCCCTTCTGGGAAGGAGAGGGCTCAGATCCAGTGCCAGCAGTGAACCAGAGAGTTCTTCAGGTCAAATTTTAATCTGGTGTAACTCTGCCCACAGCTCTGCAATTTGTATCCACATCACTTCAGCAGCAGCTTGAAACATGCTGGTCATTTGCCTTCCCAGTGCTCCAACAGGACTGGAGCCTTGGACAAAAAATCACTACTTGACATAACAAGAAATCGCAGTTTAGTGTGGGATGAAGCAATTAGAAGCTGTGAAGAATTACTTGCTACTCCAGGAAGGCTTCAAGGGTAAAATTTGGCCTGATCTCCATCTGGGCTCTGAGGACCCCATTCCTCAGCTTCTCCAGAGCTTCACTTGGGCTGGGATTGCTTTCCTAGGATTAGGGACAGATCTTTTGCTGGGAGGAGGGAGACTGCAGGTTGCAATTTGAGGGAACAAACAACGTGCACAGCGAAGCTCAACCACAACTCCTAAGCCCGCTGCATTAAACCAGACCAGGAGAGGGAATTTTAAAGGAAATGGGTGTAATAAGCAAAAAGAGCTCATTCCAATCAGTTGCACACACACACACACACTGAGAACTTCTGCCAAGCATCACAAGCAATGCTGTGATGATTGAGTCTGCAGATGTACAAAATGGCAATTTGTAAGAACTGCACACCAATGCTACAGTACCTGGCTGGTTTGTGGCTTCTAAAGCACAGCACATGTGGAAAAACAACCAAAGTGATGGATTAGGACAGGAAAGGAAAGCGAGCTTTGAGAACTCCAGAATGCTCTTATGGAATAAAGGAAATATGACATGAGATATATATGCTATCTGTGAAAACTGCTCATGGATCTTCCCTCCACACTGCAGCTTAGGGCAGGGGTTTAAGGCAGTAATGGACTGCATTAGCCTCTTTAAATCTCATTTTAAAGTCTAAGGCAGTGGGGGATGGTGGAAAAGCAAAGTTAGTAGGGCAGTGTTGGACTAAAAGCTTTTTCACTCTGCCAGCCCTGTCCAACTGAGGGCCCAAACCTGCCCCCAGCAGGGCCCAGTGGCTGCTGGCAGGGACCTTCTGTGGGGAGAGGGACCCTGTTCCCACAGGCAATGGGTAATGCAGAAGAATAAGGCAGAGTTACTTGTCAAGCTTTTCTGTGTTTTGCCGCCAGTGAGTCATATCCTTCCTCCATCTCAGATTCTCTTGACTTCCAAAGGCACTCCCAGAAGGACTTCTCTCTGCAGGGGGGGAGCAGAACAGCAGCAGTCAGCCAATGCTCATTCCTGTTGCACTCCAGATTTGTTCACAAGTGGCAGCTGACAGCAAACTGGGACTCCTCAGAGGCAGCTACAAGGGCTGGTAGGAGAAGTCCCTTCCCTGGTCCACACAAGGAGCCTGAGTGTGCCAATCCTCAGCACTCCAACACTGCTGTCCTCAACTGGCACCAGAAACGTTCTCAGCCTGGTGCCAAGACCCCCTTTCCCACCTCTCAGTCTTTTTTGTCTTTATTCTCACTGCTGGGAGGGCAGGAGAATTTCAAGTAATAAAGGCAATAAGGCCAGATTAAGAAAATAGGAATATAAAGGTCTCCATCTCTCTGAAGTGATCCATTAATTATGGCTCTAAAATATTTATTCACCTTAGCCCACAGTGACTGGCTCACGTGTGGCAGAGCAGGAGACAAAACCACACTTCTGATTCTTGTCCCAACCCCTGGGCCACCCTTTGCATTTGGGTGTTCAGAAAAATTCCTGTTTTTCACAAACAGTGGGAGTCAGAAGATGCTTG
The DNA here is from genome assembly GCA_026770055.1 of Myrmophylax atrothorax. NCBI lineage: Eukaryota > Metazoa > Chordata > Aves > Passeriformes > Thamnophilidae > Myrmophylax > Myrmophylax atrothorax. The sequence goes on from JAOXXN010000120.1 coordinate 29,070,605, forward strand.
TTACTGGCAAGTCTCCTTAAGTTCACAGAACCATCCAGGCATTTTCAGAGCTACCAAGGAGAGATCAGGCAGTTTGTTTTCCACTCTGATCCTTGCACAGTTCTTACCAGAAGGTGGCTCTGGAAGATGCTACCTTGGAAGAAGTTTGGGCAAGAAGGTGCCATAAATGTGATCTCATGTACACAAAAGCAACCAAGTAACAAATAAATTGTCCGTAACTTAGGAAAAGTGTAGAGATTTTGCAGACCCACTGAAGGGTGACGCAAACAGCTTTTCCAGGGGCCTCTCTGCCTGTGTCCCACACCACAGATGGGTGCAAATAATTGCAGGGGATGGGAGCAGCAGATTTTGGAGAAAGGGGACGGCATAGAGGATTCTTTACTTACCTAACTGTCCTCTGCTTCTCCGGACCATTTCCTGCCTTGCCCCTATGCTGCCCAAAATAGCTTCCTCAAGTTTGGCTCTCATGTCTTTCGACTTCTTAAACGTCAGACTGTTCATTCTTTCAAATACTTTCTTGCCCTGCAAGTTTCAAACAAGGCCATTAAGGAAGATGCTTTCAATTTGGGCTATTTTTAAAGAAGTAACAACTCAAAAATATCTCCCCTATCTAAAGACACGCAGCAAGAAAGGAATACAGGTAGGGAGATAAAAGTACCAGACTGCAGCACTGCCACAGAAAACTCTTTCTGCAAAGTGACCACGAGCCATCCCCTTCCCCTGCAGCGATGCCCAGGTGAGTGCTAAGCAGCACAAACTGCTTTAGGAGAGAAACAAGGCATAGACACTCACGGGGCTCAGAAGCAGGCATGGGAAAAGGCTCCAGAGGCTGCACAGAGCCCTGGGATCCCAAACACAGGAAATCCTTTGGAGGGAGCAGGAAATGCCTTTGCTGTGAAGGGTAGGAGGGGGCTCAGCCCAGGCAGCCGTTACCTTGTACTCGAAGCAGGACACGCAGAGGTAGAGCAGGTCCAGCAGGCGGTTGAGCTGCAGCACAGACAGGTCAGTGAACCACTTCTGCAGGACACTTTCGTCGGCGTTCTTGAGCACCCAGAGCAGGCAGATGAGGAGGCTGCGGCTGGACTCTGTCGAGAAGGTGGAGTGCTGCCTGCCACTCTGCAACACACAGCCCAGCCTGTGAGCTCTCACACAAACACCTCCCCAGCACAGCACAGAAACGAGGGGCTTCCCTCAAGGTGCCCTGAATGGCCTCCTGCAGGTTCAGAGCCAAGCTGAGGGGCTCCATTCATCATCTCATGCATCTGTCAGTGTCTCGCTTGGAGTGCACATAAATCCCACAAAAATAGGATCCTGATGCTGGAGTAAAGGGAGGACAGGGAAGAAATGGAAGGGCCTGCCTGCTATCAGCATCAGGATTCCCTCCCTGTGCAGAGAACAGGAAAAATGGCCCCTTTGTGTCATCAGCCAGGTGGGATTCAGACGTGGTAGGAGTTTGTGCTTAGGGCTTACAGCTCATAGTGACCATTGCACTTCACTGAGCTTTTACCAGATTGTTTCAGAACTAGAGCATCTTTATGAGAAAAGAGAATTCTCCCATTTTCTGAGGTTTGTTGGGTTTTATCCCTGCTTGGCATTTCCTTGTAGCCCCTCCGAGAGAGACACAGCAACATGCAGACGTGCTTTACTCCCCATCTCCCACCCAGCTGCACACCCACACACCCCGCAGAGCCTGCACACGTAAATATTTGCTTGTTGACACAGATCTGAGGGTCAAGGAGGAGGGAGGGGTGTGTTTGTACCGCTGAGGGGAGCAGGAAGCTGCTGGGCCGGGTGAGCTGGGGCACAGACGTCCCTGCGATGGCCATGGCCACCGTCTGGCTGATCATGCTGCTGCCCTCGCTGTCGAAATCGTCCACGGCCACGCAGCTCGGCCTCCCCCGCTGGTTGTGACTCTCTGCAGAGGAACAGGGGCCTGCAGTCAACACCCAGACTCAGAGTGTCTCCCCCCACCCCCCCTCCTCAGTGCTGGTCTCACTGAGCTGGGAAGGCAAAGTGAAAACCACCCCAGTCATGCAGCCCTGCAGGGAACGGGACTGGTGTGTGAGGGCAGGAAAGCAAAGAAAACAATTGTCAAATGAAACCTGCACAGCCTCAGTATCTGGAATCCTTCTGAAAACACACCCTTTGTCCCTTTCAATACTCCACTACAAATCCTTCCCTGCAGCTTCCTTGTGTCATTAAGCTCAAAGGATGTAGAGGGCACCTCCAAATTCCAAACTGTCCAGACTGGACTCCCTGACCTGACTGGAAATAACCCATCTCTGCAGCTCCTCAGGACACTTTGCAAAGCACCCCTGAAATGAACTGCTGATAAAACACATGCTAAGAGGAAGAGAAGGAACTCGGCTTATCCTCTGGAATTAGAAACTCTGCTTTGAAATTGTTGTGAGAATTGTACATTACTTGGGGTGGCTTTTAAGCAGGGCAGAGACACAGAGGAAGGCTCGCTATGTGTACACAGTAGCCAGCCAGGTGTAAACCAAAATGCACTGCTGGTTTTCTCTTCATAGGAACAGGTGGGCAAATGCAACTTTGGAACGTTACCAGTCATGTTTTGCAAGAGCAGTTTAGGAAAAGGATGTGCAAACGTGTCAAAGACAGAGCTCAGAAACAATCCTGTCCAACACTACAGGAGTTCACAGCTCAGTTTCAGAACCCAAACACTCAAGTGCTGTGAGCAGAGGAGCAGATTGTCAGAGCAGAGAAGGTGAAATACCTGTAAAGTCATAGAGCTGAGGCACTGTTTCCATGATCACTCCAATGAGAGGTAGATACAGCATTGCCACCCGGGCCTTTACCTGCGGGTCAGCGTACCGCGGGTCTGAGTCATGACTGGACAGCAGATTGTGTACCAGATTGATGACCTTCTTATGCAATCCAAATAAACTGCCAAAGGAGAGTTGGGTCATGCAGATTAGTTAATATCTTCAAAGCAAACTATATTTTGTAACTGAGGGGCTTCAAAAAGGAAAAGCCCCAGTTTTTATTTTTAACCCCACATGGACGGCCATACACGTGTCTTTTGATCTCCCCCATGTTTTACAGGTGGCTGGTTGGCTTTTCACTGTGCCACATAAAACACACAAAAAGATCTGCTGGAATACACACCCAATACAACGAGAACACTCCCAGATTTTCCATGAAAAACCAAAGCCCCAGCTACTGCTATGCTGAAGCACTGAGTCTACTAAAGACCGCGAGCAGAACTTAGGGAGCCTGGGAAACAGTGCTCCTACGGCACAAAAAGGACCTCTGCAGACTGTGTATGTGGGTAAAGATTTCCTGCTTTTTCCATCTCAGGCCAAATAAATGGGACTGCAGTGTGTTATGTATATATACAGGAAAATATTCCAATTTATGGCATCACTTTCCTTTCCAGGAGGAAACAGAATGAATGTTTAACCCCCGAGACCTCTCGGTAAAGGGGCAGAATTCACCATGAATCATCAGCATTTGTCGACTCGGCTGCTATTTCTGAGTCCACCTTGAGAAAAATGCCTGAGAGAGAACTTGGGGCTGTGGAAGCAATCAATAATTTCCATTGCAACCCATTTTAAAGAGGCAAGGCAGAATACAGCCCTAAATAACCCAGGAACAGACTGGGTGTCAGGACTACAGGCTATGGGCTACCTCAGAAAATTATTTGCTGCACGAGCCAGGCAAGTCACCAACAAACTCTGCATGCTTGACTTTATTTGTCTATTTATGTAACCCACAGGGGCCTCATCAATGCATAATTTATGGTTAAAAAGAGCTGGGAGAACCACAGGCAAAATACATTGTACCATTTAAAACCACCAGCAACAGAGGCTTCCTAAATGCTGAAAATTATGTTCTTGTTACAATTGAGAAAAGCTATTTTCCTTTTAGAGCTCCAGCAGTGCCCCTGTGGCAGCTGGGGGGTCCAGCAGGAACCTCTTTCCCTTCTCAGTTGGAAAAATGTGACTGAAATCATGTTTACAGAGTCAGGGATAAGGAAACAAGAAACTTGAGAGGCAAGGAGAAGGAAGAAGATTCTTAAAGAAATGTTTTCTCATCACAGCTCACACATTTCAATCAATTCTGGCCATGCCAGAACTTCCTTTGAACCCACCATTGGCTTGGAATTACAGAAAACTCTTTGGGAAAAAAGAATTGTAAAGCTTTACCCTTCTGCATCAGGGTCTAAGATGACAGCCAGCTCTGTGAGCACGAGCCCAGCCAGGTAGTGCTGCTGGCGGAAAGGCACGGACAGTTCAAACATGTTGGCAATCTTCTGGTCCTGCACGTTTGTGGAGAACCCAGAACTCTGCAAAAAACCCAGTTTCGGAAGTCAAAATTTCTGGAATACACTAGAAGCAGTTTTCAGAATCAAAGGCAGGCTCACATAAACCACCTTTTCCCTGTTTTGTTTGGATTGAGGCACATCTACTTCCCTGACATCCCAGCTCATTAACCCTTCCATTAATTCAGTTTGCTGTTATTGTTTTCCCCCCTCAGCAGGCCTTAGGGAAGTTAAGCCAAATAACCTTTAAAAGTGGATTAGTTAAATTTTTAACTTGTGGATGCTCTTATTCAGGCTGAGGAAGGCTTTAATTTGATTTAGTTTGTGTGATTCTGCAACTAATTAATTCACTTGAACAGCACATTAATTCAAATTACTTTTTCTGAGCAGGCCAAGACTGAGCTACAGCGAGCTCAGAAGACCCTGGTGTTGTCAGAAAAGGGTAACACTGGACAAAGCATTTCCTTTAAAGGCTCATTTAAGTTTGTCCAGTATCAGAGGGGACAAGGTCCCTAAGTCAGTGTGTGGTCACTAAAGGGATATGGGCAACCTTTTATCAGTAATAAAAGCTCAAAAGAAGTCAAAACCTATGAGGCAGCAAAAACTAATTTCTAAATAAACACTTCCACAAATATGAGCATGGGTTTAAGTCTCAGCTGGTCCCAGAGCACCTGGGAAGTGGCTGAGGACACGGATGGGGACGGGGACGCAGGAGGGGTGAGCAAACTGCAGGGCAGGTTCAGGGTCACGTAGTGCTCGTGGCTGCAGATGATGCGCAGGAAGTCCAGCCTCAGGGACACCAGGTTGCTGGGATTGGGCAGGGAATACAGCTTGGTGGCCACCTGGAAATGTAACCACAACACTGCAGTCAGCACCAAAGGAGAGTATAAATGAAAGGTGAGGCCCCTGCCCCACTGCTGCCCCCAAACACTTCGAAAGCAAGAACTGAGAGGTTGGTGTCATTAAATGGTCACATCCACATCACTCTCTGTGCTACAGATTCAGTTCCTGCTGTGCAGGAGCCACACACATCCAGACCACGCCATATTCCTCAGCTGACTGCACATGACAGTCATGCTCACACAAGCAAATGAAGGACTGGGCATTTCATATACTGGGGAGTTGGAACCAGATAATCATTAAGGACCTTTCCAACCCAAACCACTCTGTTATACCCATATTGATTTCAGCAGGTATTTGTGAGAAGCAGGACCAGAGTGTGATGCAGTAACAGACCAAAGATGCCTGACACACAGTACATATATATATAAAATACTCATAATATATGTAATATACAGCAAGCAGCAAGCTTGAATGCTATTGCTGTCCTTTGGCCCCTTACCCAAACTATTTCAGACTGCAGCAAAAAAATGAGTCTCGGCTTGGTCTCCCTGGTACCTCGTTATCTCCTCTGTACAAAGAGTGAGCAGGGATGTTTGTAGTCAAACAAATGTTGTGGTTCAGGGTGATTTCCCTGCCAACTGCAAACAAAGAGCCCCCCTTGCACGGGAGGAGACCTTGCATCCCCCAAAGGATGGAAGGGGAGCCTGGTGGTCAGTCTGATCATGCAGGGTCACTGTGTCCTTGAGACCCACCACAAATCACAATGTCTGAGCTCCCTCACAAAACCTCCCACTCATTTTTGGTTCAACTACTCTGAATGTGATGAGCAGAGTGGATAATTCTTCCCTCATGCTGCATGTCCATTCACTCAAGGGAGTGACTCCTAATTCACATTTAAGAGTGCAATCAGAGAGGTGTAAACCCTAAATCACCTCTGAGAGTGCCTTGCTTGCTCTAAAAAGACCTGAATAGTGGAATTCTGTGCTCATATTTTACTGGCTGTCCAAAGAAAGTTACGAGTAACAGGCTGTGCTGTGGTTCACAGTTAAATCACAATGTTTATCTGCATTCACCTGTTTGTAGCAGGTCTTGATAAGAGAAAAAACAAATCCCCTGTCCATGATAGACAACAGATCATTGAGGAAAAACGCAAGACTGGTGTTGAGCCGCTCCACCATTTCTGTGTCCTGGAGAGGAGGAGGAGAAAAACGGGAAAGAAGATAAAGAACGCTGTGTGTGTTCAAACAATTCCCAGTCCAGGCACCAGCAACCAACCTGCAGGAGGGCTGGAGCCCGAGCCCCGAGCTGGGCTCACTTTAATTGTGTGCCATTACCTTCTGGAAGCGAGAGACTATATCACCAGCAATTGTGCTGACCAAGGCAGTCACATCATCCATGAACCGCTCGGGGAAACGATTCTTCCTCGGCGCATCCAGTTTGTCAGCAAAATACAAATGATGCACCATGCTCTTCACCTGCAGCAATATAAATTACAGCAGAGCCACTGGGTTGCAGTCTGTGCTCTAAAGCAGAGCTGGGAGAGGTGAGTGGGGGTTGGACTTTGCTCACCATCAGCTCGAAGAAGAACCAGGCCTGCTGCAGCGCTGCCTCCCGCACGCTCCCGCTGCACACAACCCACTGCAGCGCCAGCTCCTCGTGGAAAAGCTGCACAGACCCAAAGGCACAGTCAGCCCAGGGCTCCAGGGCAGCTCACAGCACAGAGCACACAGGCAATGCCAGCGGGGGCCGTGGGCAGGATGGCAAACAATGAGTTAAGCCAACTCAATAACTGAGAACATGACAGCGGTGGTGGCACCCTCAAAGAAACCCCCAGCTAAGGATGAGGGATGGTTATGACATGGGATGTGAGGGACATTTCACAGCATCTCACTCCACAATCAGAGTTCAAGTGGCAAACAAAATTTTCCACCCACCCCAAAAAATGAATAATTAAAAGAAAAAAAGTTTGGTGCTCGAATTAGTTTAGTTTAAAAGTCTACCTTTCTGCCTGGTCTGATTTTTGCAGGAAAAAGGAGTAAAAAGTGGACATATAAAGCAATTTGTACAGAGATGTAGATTTACTGTGAGGAAGGACTTAAAACAGTAAGAAACGTGGGGCTCAAAGAGCTTTTTGATTTCTTTTCTTTACACACCAACCCAGACTGGACAGTGGCAGTGGCCACGTTTTCACTGCACAAAAACTCGGGACTTTTGCCTTTCTGACACTGTTCTAGAAGGATCTCACCTCCTCTAAGGGAATTCACTCTTAAAGTGACTCCCATCCCCTTTCTAGTCCCTTTGGCTTCACACCTGTCCCGCTGAGCCCAGCACACACCCCTAACTCTGGCCATTCTCACTTTGCACACAAAATGCATCATTTCCATGTCTAGACAGTGCTGTTCATACTTTTTGAAAACCAGTAATAACCTGGCTCCAAACACTATGGACATTTACTCAAGACAAGCTACTCCTGCTCATTTAACTCTTCCCAAACACTTCCTATTCCCCACAGCCTGGATATTCTGAGGTGTTAAGCACCAGCAGCTCCCAATGACCTCGGGGGTGGGAAAAATCGGGCTGCAAATAAAAGAATAGATTGCATCACGTTTGCAAAATGACTTGACCTCCCTGCCCCACAATATCAATTGTCTCCACTGAAATCTACCTTTTTAGTTGGTAATCGTCCTGTTAATGTTTGTAAGAAACTTGACGTCTCAGTGTGCGAAGACATACGATTACAACTTCGATCCGTAGCCTACGAGTGGAGATGAATGAATGATGACAGGACATTAAAGTTTGCAGTGGATGGGGTTTGCAGCTCAAGGACAAGGCACAAAAACACTGTTCCAACTGTAGCCTTTTACTGTCTTTACACCTTTTCAAGCATTCTCAAACTCTTAGTCATTTACAGGTTGAGTCTAAATGAAATTATAGTCTTTTTTTTTCAGGTTATTTAAATAACTGCATGTTCTTATGCACAAAGACAATGCTGCAAAGCATGAAACTCTTCCACTGTTACATTTTATTGACATGCATCAGCAAGGTGACACCTGGAATTTCAGCCCACACCTCTCAATCTACCAGAGGCCAAGAGCAGGGGGATTTACCCCCCAGTGATGCTGCTGCTGGCACAGGGAAGGACAAAATCACTCAAGTTCTGCTCCTGATGGAATTCATTTGCCATGAGGGCAAGTGAACTCAGACTAAATACTCTGGAAAGGCTGATAAACTGGAAAAGAGGTACAGTTGAGAGGTAATTTCAAGGCAACCATGCAGTGGAGGGCAACAGGCAAGGGGGGCTAAATGAACTTTTTCTGACCGAAGATGCTGTGAAGTTTTCATACTTTGCAACACAGAACAGATACAGTTGGCCCTAGCAAGTCACTTGCTCCAGCAGCTCAAATTTACATGTTTTAAGAGAGAATTTGACATGTGGCAATCAATTTTGGTTCACAATATTCCACTCAAACAGCCATGAAGGATTACTGGATGATGAGCACTAAAAGCTTGATGAAAATGGCAAAATGGTTCACGACATCGAAAGAAATGGCAAACATGGACAAAACTATGAAGCTGTGATTAATGTTCCCACTGAGAAATGTGCTCCACCTGAAGCTGAAACTAGTGTGAGAGAGAGAGAAAAGAAAACAAAAGCAGTCACAGCATTTACATTTCACAGACCAGCAACCACTGAAATGAAGGGAGGGGACACGGTCGCGAGACTGGAGGTTTTTCATGCAGCGTGGTGGGGGAGAAGATGCTAATTTATAACACCAAACTCAAAAGTTGTCACATAAATAAATATTAACAAAAAAAAAAAAAAAAAGGAAGAACAAACCACCAAAACTGGAATATACACCAAAAGGAAGATATTCTACAGGGAAACATCAGGGAAAACAAAGGCAGAAAAACCTCTAGCGAAGACACCACCTGTGTTGACTCTGCACATGGGCTGGGGTTGGATCCCCATGGGGCTGCTTTTGGACCACCAGTGTTTACCCAGGAATTGGAGCGGTCTAAACCCTGGGCATGCAACAGAAAGCAGTTGGGAAAGGAAAGAAATATTACATGTTGCCATACAGTAGTCAAAGTTCAGTCCTTAAAAGCAAAGTGGGCACTGCAAGCACATCATTGGTTCAAACTGAGCAGCCTGAATTGTCAGTGCCTGTCCAGACATTGCAATCCAGAGCATTATCTTATCTCTCATACACTACACCACATTAATCTCATCAACAGCTTTGATCCAACCTGTCCTGTCTGTAATGACTGACATCCAGAAACTATCCTCCTCCTGGAAAATCCTGCTCTTTCTGTGATCACCTCAAACCCATTCCCGTGGAACCAGCTGAGATTGAGTGGGACAGACGAAAATTGGTGCTTGGGTGTAAAAACCACAAAGGATGCTCTCCGAGGTTTCCAGCACTTCTAGGGCAGCCCACAGTTTATAAACTCTACAACTCTTACAGAAATGCTGAGAAACTTTGAAGAGGCTGATTGTGAAGCCCCACAGGGTTTCCTACTCATGGAGTAAAAATCCAGCATTTCTGGCAGAATAACCCAGTGGACAGGATCTCACTTGGACACTCAGGTATTTCCTCTGGGCACTGTGGCAAAGGGAGGAAAAAGCACATACCTTTTCTGGAACCAACCTGCTTTGCCAAGCAAAATATTTGAAAAATCCTCATGTTCTTTAAAATCTCATCTAGTTTTTGCTCCAAATTCTACCGCTGCAATGGAGGATGTGGGCAAAATTACTGTGGATCTCTGCTCTTTTCTGCTCTCCAGACACTCAGAAAGGGGAGAGGGAAAATTTAAACTTGTGCAGTCACCCAGGCTGCTCCCAAGTCAGGAACACTCAGGGGGATGCAGTGGACTCTCCTGAGTCCCAGGAACTGCTCTGAGAGAGACAATTCCTTGTAAATTCCACACATTGATTTTTGACAGCCCTCACCCAAGCGAGAGCTTTCATCCCAATTTCTGTGCCAATTTAGAGCTTTTACCCAACACAGGAAGCAAAGGTGCAGCCCATTTCCTCACAGTGATTATCACCAGCTGCAAAGTTCACCCAGCCTAATCTACTCCTCTCAGCAAACTAAAATCCACCTCGAGGTTGAACCCAGAGTGAGAGCTGCAACCTGGGATTCAAACCATTAATCCACTGAGCTATCCTCTAGGCAGAGCTCAGCAGTGCTTTAATTTTGCTTAAGATGTCCAATAAAAAAATACTGAACACATAAGGAGAGTGTTTTAATCTCAATTACTTTTTGGCAGAAATAAATCAAAGCTCTGTGCCCTGCTCAGCCCCATAAACATGCTTTATTCTGCTCACAGTGATTTAAAGTCGAGAGGACTTTGCAGAATGCTGAACTAAGCTCTTGTTTTGTGAAATCAGGTCTAATTTTGAAAATGCCTTTATCCCCCTCATATTTCTGCTCTCAGGGTTTCTCATCATGTCCCTCTGGTTGTGAGGGTAACATTAAACACAGACTGTGTTTGCAGAAGCAGAAGTCATTTTGTAAAAATCTGGAAAGGGAAAGGCTCTTTCCTCTTTGGAAAATAAAAGAAGTACAAGAGCTTCTTATTGCAGAGCCACTCAGAAGTTCACAAAGCTGCTGTTAAATTCTGTTGTGTCCCTGGGGTTCAACCTGCAGCTGAATCTGTGCAGGAACGTAAGACACATCTGTGAAAACCCACTGTCAGGAGCAATGAAACTCCACAGTGTTTTCTGGGTTTTCCCAGCACATCTCCAACATTTCAACCATAAAATCTCACCATAGGTCTTTCAGACATTTAATAAATTTGCTTTAGTAGGGAATAAAATTTACATGGCTTCAATTCACAAGTGAAGGCAAAACAAGTGACAGACCTAAACCCTACTCTGCTATGAAAATAAACACAAATGTTCCAAATCCTGTAAAGGGCTTTCAAAATTAAGTGAAAAGCTGATAAGG
>JAOXXN010000120.1:29130009-29140383 GCA_026770055.1 Myrmophylax atrothorax
GCAGCCACAGCTTCTCTGGGCACCTGTGCCAGGGCCTGCCCACCCTCACAGGGAAGGATTTCTTCCTAATATCTCATGTAAATTTCTCCTCCTTCAGTTCAAAATTGGTCTCCCTTTTCCCACCACTACCTGCTTGTGTAAAAAGTCACTCTCCCCCATTCAGTACTGAAAGGTCCCAATGAGATCTCCCCTAATAAACATAATGGGGAATACTGGAGTATTCCTGTAAGGAAGCCTTGCCAGGGAGTCTGTTTCTTCCAAGAAGGGTTTGTTAAGACCCTCCAGAAACCACACTGTGGTTTCTGTAGCATCTGAAGTCCTGAGCATCTTCCCAACCAGGACTATGGAATAACCAAAATAAATGCCAAATCCATGCTACAGAACGTGCAAAGGAAACCTGCTCAGAATTGCTGCTCTTTTAAATTACACTCTTTAATTTTGTGTAGGCTGTAATTACAGATGAACTTCTGGACAACCTTTCAGATAATTCCTTAAAGACTTCCTTTGGTCTTTATCCCAGGCTGACACTGCCACCTCACTGAGGGCAAGCACAGTTCTGGTGCTATTAAAATGAACAGGACTACCCAGAGAGAAAGGGCAGCTTGGTTTGAGTCAGAGAGGCATCACCTGCTCCCTGCCAACACAAACACCGTGTTCATCATAGTCCTGATAAACTGAAAGCACAGAGGAAATCAAACAGGATTCTCTTTTGCAGACTTGCATAGCCCAATTACCCCAAATCAGCCCCACCACTTGCAGGTAACAATCCTGCCAAGATAAGTCCTTAACCTGACCATAGACACAGGGTCCATCCCTTAGCTGAGACACCAGCCTGCCTGACTGGGCTCCTACAAACTGTCTGACACCCACTTGCTGTAGGTGCACCCCTGTTGTTGCAGTCATAGCTCTCACAGTTGCAGTGCAAACCCCTATTTCAAAGGTTTACAGCTCTCCTGCAATGGGGACACTCAAGCTTTCCTCTTTTAGGTTGTGTTATTCTTCACTGTTACACCCCCTTAAAAGCTGGAAAATAAAATTTCGCTCCTATCGACTTTGCCCTTCTCCAGACAGCAAACATTGTATTTTGCTGTGGCTTTAGTGCACTGCCTGTCTCCTATTTATTGCCTCCCCTTGAGCACCTACCTGCATCATCATCATCACTTACACAAGAAGCACCTGCACAAATCTGGCTCTGTGAGGGGCATCACTTCATGGAGGGCAACACAGACCTCCATTTACCTCAGCCAAGCATCCCCAGGGACCAGGAGCTACAGGATAATAACACAGGAGCAAAGCTACACCCAGGGCACCACTGCAAAGCTCTTGGCTTGTTCCAGCCCACCACAGGAGCCAAGGCAGGTTTGGATGAGGCCTCTCCCTGAATTCTGCCCTACAGAGCCATTACACCTGTGCAGGTACCTGAGGACCCCAGGGCTGCTCTCCTGGCACTGCACAGCAGCCCAGGATGGGATCCCAGTACCAAGTGGGGCAGAAACAGGGACCATTATTATCTCCACCTCACAGGGACTGGCTGAACACAGTGCCCTGATGCCCACAGGCATTCCAGGCTGTGCCTGAAGGACTTGACCCTATCCCTTCCCTACACAAACAGCTGGGCAGAGGGGATTTCTGGAGCCTGTTCCAGCAGTGTTGCCCAACTCACACGTGTTGTCCTGAGCATCACGAGAGGTCCTGTGGGACAGGCTCTCAGCACCACACTCAGATCCCAGCTAGGACTTTGCAGACTCCTCCAGCCTGTGCATGTCAGCACAGCCATGAAAAACAACATTCCCTCACATTTCCTTCTCCCTCCCTCACCTCTGCCCTCCCCTCTCACAGGGAGCCACAGCAGCATTTCAAAGGTGACAGCATGGCAGGATGCATCTGGCAGAACAAGGACATGAACCCAAGCTGCTTGTGGCCCAATCCAAGCCCAATTTTCCTTTTATCTCAAAGGAGATACCCAATTCCCAAGGGCAGAGACACAGCCTCTGTGAGGATCACAGTGCAATTTGGGGCCCTGTAAAAATGACAATGACAAGCACTGGAAGGTTGTTCCTCCTGCCTCCTGTGTGGGAGTAAAATTCCCTGCAAGGATATGATAAGGGACCTTGAAAAATTAACCTTGCATTGCTCCTCATCTCAGGGAGGATCCTGACTACTATTTTTACTTGGCAGCCAGGCACTTCTTCAAAATCAGGGTGGTTCTTCTTGCCAATTTTGAAATCAGGACAAAGTTCCATCTTAGCTTCAAGACCTCCTTAAATATTAAACAATTTCTAACGTGCTAAAACTGCAACAGATTGTGCCAAAGCTCCAAATTCTAAATTAATACCAACTTCCACCCACTGCCTCCCTGGGCAAAATCCTGGAAGGACAGAAGCAGCAGATTAACATTTCAAAGCCCAGCCCCGGCCCTCTCTCAGCTCTCTCTGGGTCTCCAGGGCAGTCACTTCCCCTGAGGAGCACTCTGGAATGCAGATGGGCTGTTCCTGCTCTGGCAAAATCCTGTCACCCTCAAAGGGATGCTGCTATCTCAGGGAACAGGAGTCAGAGCTGATGCACCCCGGGGAAAACTCAGCATAAATCTGAGAATACAGGAAACACAGTGTGCTAAAAACCCATGAAATTTGGAGGCAGGTTAAAGAAGGCAACAGTTTAAGAAATATATTTGCTAAACAGAGGCATCAGATTTATTTTTAAGTGTGAACTACAGGCAAGTCACTCTGAGAGGTTTTGAAACATGAGCAGTGCAATATTACCCATTGACAATGCTCAAGTAATTGAAAAACATGTTTTACTTGCATAAATTACATTTTCTTTCAACTAAACACTCCAAAAATGATCCAAATGGATCCAAATTTACTGTCAAGTGCCATCCCTGCATTTCAGAAAGCCCATACCCCTCACTTCATCAGCCTGGTGAGCACAGAGAACTTCTGCATTTAATTTTTTGGCTGCATTTGTAATATATGGAAATATCCAAATGCCCCGAGGAGATTCCTGGGCAATCTCTGCTCTCCATCAGCCACAGACAGCTCCCAGCCCTCTCCAAGGGTGACACCTCCCCAGCCATAAGTGCAGTCATTCCCTCCCCACTGCCTCTGGAATGCAGCTCCCTATCTCCTGCTTTGCTCTGGCTTATTCCTTCCTCTGCATGGTGTTCTCAGAGATGTAATTACTACAGAGAACAGCTGATGAGAGTCCTCCATTTCAAACTGCAAACGTGCCCCCAAGATTGCTGTAAGCATTCTCTGTTAGGGCAAAACCTGTTTCAGAAATAGTGTGAAGCCTCAGTTTTTAAGATCTGAGAATATTCAGTATTAAGGTCTGGACTCTTTTTACAGACAAACCCTGTGAGATCTGCAATGTGTGTCAAATTCAGGTCCTATCACAATGCTTGAATTAGACAAATAAGAGGAAATGGATGTCCCATCCCTGGAGCTGTTCAAGGCCTGGAGCAGCCTGGGCTGGTGGGAGGTGTCCCTGTCCATGGAGGGGCTTGCAGGTTCCTTCCAACCCAAACCATTCCCTGGTTCTGTGAAATATTTGCAAATATATCTACCTAAAGAGGGATCCTACTGTAATGAGTCACAGGCAGTCCCAAACCAGTGAGCTGCTTTATGTACAAATATTGCCAGGTTATTTGCTATGATAACTGGCTGCTAATGTAGGAAGCCATTTGGGTATAGAAATATTAATATTAATCAGAGATTAATGAGTTATCTGGGAATACTAAAGCAATTTCTTACCAAACCCAGTTATGCCTCCAAGGATGGGTAAGAAGAAAGACAAGAGCTTTGATGACTAAGAATTGTGTAATTTCACCAAGGGCATTTGAAGAAAATGAAGGTTTTGATAAAGAAAATCAAAAGTGCTGAGACTGATCCCACTGAGTGTTCCTCTGATAAACTGTGACAAAGCTGAGAGCAGACACTGAGACAACAATGAAGAAGTGAAAAAGCCGAACAGTTTGACCAGAGGCTGCAGAAAAATCACAGCCCCCCACTCATGGCAGAAACACTCCATGGAGACAGACCCCTCTGGACCCCTGGGGTTCACACAGGCAAACCATGCTGGCTCTGACCCGTGGAACCACGAGCAGGGGGGCTCCTCTGGGTGGGAAATGCTTGGCACAGTCACATCTCAGTCATCCATGGGCAATTTATCCACTGCATGGATGGATTACCCACAAGGCACACGAGGAGGTGTCACATAGAGCTGCCGGTGCTGACAGTGGCCTCAGGCACTCCCAGGGATCCAGGGGCAGCCACAGCTTCTCTGGGCACCCTGTGCCAGGGCCTGCCCACCCTCACAGGGAAGGATTTCCTCCCAAAATTTAACCTTTGTCAGTGGGAAGCCATTCCCCATTGTCCTGTCACTCCATCCCTGCCCAAAGTCCCCCTCCAGCTCCCTTGGAGCCCCTTTAGGCACTGGAAGATGCTCTGAGATTTCTCTTCTCCAACCGGACCAACTTCAGCTGCCCCACCCTATTTATTAACAGGCCAGTCACAAATGCTTCACTTAAGTAACCGAAATTCCTTGGTATAGTAGCACTTAGTTAAGATTATTTATCTCTGTTAACATATAAACTGTGTGAGTTACTGCAGAGACTGCCCAACATTTCAGTGGACACCACTCACCAAATGAGCACCTAAACCCTGGTGCCCTCAGGGCTCCCTGCTGGTTTTAGCAAGACAGGGAGCAGTTTTAACCTCCTAAAGAGTGCCTGCCCCAGAGCAGAGCCAGCTGTGAGCAACCCCAGAGGGAGGGGCAGGGAAGAGGATGTGGATGCCTCTCCCATCCTCCCTGCCTGATGAGGACAGACCATTTAGCAAGGACGGCAGGGCAAAACCTCCAGGAAATACATATAATGGGAGTCACTATTAAGCCTTCATCAGCTCTGAGGCAGCATTAAGACTTGGCTGGTTTTCCTTTTCATTTCAGTGATTTTGGTGATAAAATGACTTGGCTCCAAACACTTCAAAACGCCCTTTGCTGTGCCACACAGGACACTGTCATGTGTCCCCTTGCTGTGCTTCCCATTCACTTGCACAAATTACCTTTTCTTCTTCCTTTAAATTGTGCTCAAATAAACAATGAAAATATACAAAGGAACCTATATTGAATAATTAGATGCTATCTTCAAACTCACAGCCGAAGTCTGCCATCCAATAAATCCAAGACAAAGCTTCAATTAGCTCAGATAATGCCCACAAACCCAGCAGAGCTTTGCAAAGATATGAAAATGTCAGCACCTTCATTTGCCAGGAGAAAAAGGAGCACTGAGAGCAGACGTGGTCAGATCACATCACGTCCAAGAATCCAGGCCCCTTTATTCCCAGACTAATTAGTATCTCCTGTAACTGTTCCTTTACACACTAACACTCAGCTATGCTCTAACACATCAACAGGCAGGAAATATTACCCCAGTCCTCTGGAAAGAACTGCGATTTTTCTGTAAAACAACTGAGTATAGGTTCACTCTGCTTATTTGCAAGTTCTGTGAAAAGCTGTTGCTCTTCTAACTAAAATCACAGAATCATTAAGGTTGGAAAAGTCCTCCAAGACCACCAAGTCCAACCTTTGACCAAACACCACCTTGTCAACTAAACGACATCACTGAGTGCCACACCCAGCCACTAAAATATACCTTCAAAGATTTAAAGAAATGGAAAAAATAAGACCTTTAAAGATTCTTTAAAATTCTCAAAATTTTCCTTTCTCAGGGGAAAAAAAATTAAGTTTTGGACAACAATCAAAAAATATCTCAACAATTATCTTTGGTGAAAACAAAAATCCAAGATAAGCCTTTCTCTAACGCGAAAAATATAAATATTATTAAGTAACAAAAGTTGCTGCATGTAGAACAAGACAGAGAAACAACTGGGCTACAACTGAAGAGAAGTCCTGATACCCAGTGATTATTTTCTGTCCTTTGCCAGCATCCTCTGCCCTCCTGAAAGGACACCACACATGGGGGAAATGGACTGTGAGTCCATTTGCAGACACAAACCAAAACTCTGCTCTTCCTGCACCACAGAAGCTGTGGCTGCCCCACCCCTGGAAGTGTCCAAGAACAGGCTGGGTGGGATTTGGAGCAACCTGGGATAGTGGAAGGGGCATGGGAGGTGGGACAGGATGAGCTTTAAGGTCCCTTCCAACCCAAACCATTCTGTGTTCCTGTGATTCAAAGCAGCACAACAAGCAGCCAAACATCAAGCCAAGATTCAGAGAAAGCTTTTGCTTCCTCAGTAACTTTGCTAAGGTCTGACAATCCACAAATCCAGCTTCATCCAGGTGAAACTGCTGCAGAAATCCAGAGGGATCAGTGGGGCCTCCCATGCTGCAGCATCCAGCAGGGAGAGAAGTGATGCTGACAGAGTTAACAGGCACCACAAGGAGCTGCTCAACACAGAAAACAAACTTGGAAAGAAAAGAAAGCGGTTGATCACTAAGGATTATAATGGCCCATAGTAAACAGTTGGGTTCACCAAACAAACAAAGCAAATTCCCCGTCCTGCAAGATGCTGGGAATTCTCTGAAAGGAAGTGCAGCCTCTGTGCTTTCAGGGCAGCCAGTCAGGGGGGATTCGTGGTGAGAAGCACCAGCTCCTCCAGGGAACACCGAAGCCCCGGAGACATCCAAGGAGAGCACAGCACGTGGCTCACAGCACAGAGCACAACCAGCCAGGTGCAAATGCACAATCCCTTCATCAGTGGGCTTAGAGAGACCTGAAAATGTAACTTCAAAAAATAACCCCTCCTTCGTGTAACTCTCAGAGCTTCTCATCAACAAAAACTGACAGTGCCTTCTGTGCTGGGTTGCAAAAATAAAAGCTCAGAGCTGCAGGGCCTGCATCCTGCCAGGAGTGCCAGCTTGGCACCTCAGGTTACACTGGGGAAGCCTCCCGAGGCCTCGGACCTGTGTCTGGGGTTTGAGGAATATGCAATTCAAATCAGCTGCTCCCAAAGTGGCAGGAGGGTGGAGGCTGACAATAATAAACTCATTTGAAAGCAGTGTCTTCTCCCCAGCTCTACCACAGCCCAAATTAGAAACAACATTTTGTCTGCTGCTTGTGAGGCAAAGGGAAGAGACTTGTTAAAATTCAGCTGATGGGTTTTTGCATTTATGCAGGTTCAGCCACGGGCAGGTCTGTGGGGTGGGGAATGTCCCTGCACTGGCTCCAGTCAACAAGAAACAAAAGGCCCAACCAAGCACAATGCTGAGGGCTCTTCATTCACCAGAACATCCATCTCTCCACGAAATGTCTCCACTGGACTGTGAGACAAAGACTCTCCGACAAACTACCATAAGAGCTGCTGGTGGCGACTGCCAAGAGGGAATCAGTGCTGACCTTACCCGGACCAGAATTACCCCACCATGATGAGCAAGATGGGCATGAGAGACCACACCTGCACTACCACCTGGAGTCACAGAATCATGGAATATCCTGAGCTGGAAGGGACCTACAAGGATCATCCAAGCCCAGCTCCTGTCCCTGCACAGGACAACCCCAGGAATCCCAGCATGTGAGTGCTGTCCAAACACTCCCTGAGCTCCTGCAGGCTGAGTGCCCCAGTTCCATGGTGTGCACTCAGCAGTGCAAGGTGCTGCCACTGTGGACACACTGCAGTGAGGCTCAATCCCACATTATTAAAGCACCCATCCACTGTAGCATGAATTTCCTATTTCCTCCCACACCACACACCCCACTTCAGGCTCTCAAACCAGTGTGGCTACACCAAGCTGAACTCTGCCAGGGCAAACACAGCTTCACAGCAGCAAAGCCTTCCCTCTGCATAATGCAGATTATCAAACCAGGCCAGGCAGGCCCAGCAGATTCTGACAGATGCCTAAGGGAGAGAAATTAACCCAAAATTCAGACAAGCGAGCCTCTGTCGTATTATGCAGCCTCAGGATACAGACTCATGACTTAACTAAATAGACTTTTCCTCCAGACTATCTCCTCCAAACTATCACTCTGTGTTAATCATCCTTCTGCAGAGCATCTCTGCCCAGCACCCAATTTAACCTGACAAACTAGGAGCTTGTCACAGCAGCCATCACGCAATGCAGTTGGATAGGAGAGGCTCAGAGCCTGCTTCCAGCCAGCATGACCTTTTCCAGCATTTTTATGGATTCTTGCATGTATTTACTGTAAATACCACAGGATAATGAGAGCTACCAGAGCTGAACACAGGGCTGGCAGCACCCTGACCAACAAACCTGACCCTGCATTAGGAATTACAGGTGAAAATCAACAGGGCTGAAGCTCTGAGCATGAACACTTGGATGATGGCAGAATGAAACAACTCAGAAATGGGAGGAAAAAATGGAGAGAATTCAGAGAGAAAGGAGGTGACACAAGGGGAAACTGGTCAAAAACATGGCTGGGTGAGTGAGGAGCAGCTTGGGGAGGTTCAGAGCAGAGACCTCACTTTTTGGAAGCAGTGGGGAATAAAAATGCAATTCAGATAACTTGTTCCAAGGTGAAACCACATGTGAGACAAGTGAGGCACAGGAGCTCATGGGATGGACACCCAATGGGTCCTGAAAAGCCAGCTGAGTTCCTCAGCTACCCACTGCTGCAGGGGAGTGGACTCCATGACCCGAGTGCTCCAGCCAGTCCTACACCACTAATAGCACAGGTCCCTCCCTATTCTAATGCTGGATTATGCAAAAGACCATCCAGAACTGCCAAGTCAGGGCTTTGCTCTGTGACTCCCCAGCACAGCAGAGCTGCTGTGCTGAGGCATCCGCTGGCCACGCCACCCTCGGTAACCTCCTCCCTGTGCTCCCTCCCCACCACGATGGGCACAGCAGCCTCCTGCTCTCCCTGTGCTCACAGCTGAGGCACTGGGAGGGACAGGAATTCCAGCCCTCCTCAGTTCCCACAGCCTCTGGCGCAACCGGGTCTCCTCTGAGATGAAGCCTCTGCCTGCAGTGAAGTCATTCTCCCTTTTGAGGTTACACCAGCTCTGAGCACACGTTTGTGCTCCACTGGAGAAAGGTTTAACACATCACACTGGACACAAAGCAGAACATCAACTGAGGGAACACTCCAGGACCCAACTCCAAAGAGAGGAACTCTGGTAAACTCACAAGACTTGCACAGACTGTCAGATTCAGAGCACATTTCCAGTCCTGCCTGACCCAGTAATCCCTCTTTGAAGGAAACAAGATGTTATAGTATTTGTTTTCCAAGTTGACTGCTGCAAAAGAAACTGCCATGACCCGAAGCAACAACCCAAATCAAACACTTCCAAAAATACAGTTCCAGTCTGAAAAAGTTTGCTGCACTCTCAGAATGTTTACCACAATAAATATTGAAGATTACTGGCAGGCCATGCAAGGAAATTTGATTTCAGAAAGGGTGATTCTGACAATATAACCTACATCTCAGCCACTCTTAAAAGTGGACTGCAAACTTATAAGTAAACACACATTCCTGAGAAATAACCACATTCAACTTGCAAAGTTACATTTAAAATACCAAAGAAGAGCAGATGAGTCACTGTGGTCCTGCTCTGAAGAGTGACAAGAAGGACAGGGAAAGAGCAACCAGAGTCCATGAGGTTGCAAAGAGCTCTCCATGGAGAGAATCACACACACAGGGAATTTAATGCCCAGTCCAGGCTGTTCTGGGATGAAACAACTAACATCTGGTCAAGGGAGCTCCTTGTCCTGCAAAGATTCTGCACAAACACAAATTCCCAGCCACACCGACTGATTGCAACACAGAGACCTCCAAAATTAGTGAGGTTTGCATGGAATTATTTTCCTCAGTGTTCTCAGAACCACTCAGGTCAACAACCTGTCAGCACTGCAATCTGTTTCCAAGTGTTAATGAAAACAACCGTGCACCCCTTGTGCAGGCCGTACTCACAGTGGTGTGGTGGGAGACGCTGCCTCCGATGGTGAGGTTCTTGAGGAGCTGTGGAGAGCCTCCATACTGCCCCGAGATCTGCTTCCTGACCTCTGCAGCCACGGTCCTGCAACGACACAGGGACAGGGTTACCTCTGGGAAGGAATCCCAGTGAGGATGATTGATCCAACACACTTCCCAGGGCTGTTGGAGTGAAACCAGGGTGCTGGTTGGAATAGTGGTGTCATCAGCTGGTGGGAACAGACCCTGCATAATGAATTCCCAGGAATCACAAAACTCTCACAATATATACATTCTCTGGATATCAGAAAAAAATTCTTTACAGAGAGAGTGCTCAGGCATTGGAATGGCTGCCCAGAGAAGGGGTGGATTCCCCATCCCTGGAGGTGTTTGAGGTGACACTGGATGAGGCACTGAGTGAGAATCCACCACATCTTGATCCAACCCCACTGTGATCACCAGCCCAGGGCACGGAGTGCCCTGGG
>JAOXXN010000120.1:29158205-29174840 GCA_026770055.1 Myrmophylax atrothorax
GCCCCGGGATGGCGGCGGCGGCTCCGTGAGAGGGATCGGTCCCATAAGGGGTGAGCGGCTCTGTGAGGGGTGATCGGTCCCGTGAGGGGTGAGGGATCTCGTGAGGAAGGATCAGCTCCGTGAGGGGGGATCGGCCCCGTGCGGGGGTCCCGGCGGGCAGGAGGGACTCGGCCGGGGGACCGTGTGCTGTGGGTCGCGGTGTCCCTGCGCTGCTGCCTGGCTGTGAGCAAAACGTTCCGTCTCTGCTGCAGGACTTTAAGGGGAAAAAAATAATCCGGGTTTTGGTGTTTTTTGTTCGTTTTCACCCTCCAGCTTCAAAGTAGAATCATAGAATCATAGAGTCGGTTGGGTTGGAAAAGACCTCCGAGATCATCAAGTCCAACCCTTGGTCCAGCTCCAGTCCGTGCGTGTGTGACTGTCCGTGTGTTCGCAGCGGCTCAGGAATGACCTCCGGGGATGACTCTCAGCCCTTCTCCCGTGTGGGTTCTGCCGACTGTCCGTGCCGCCGGCTCCGCTTCTTCACAGGTAGAAATCCAAAGCAAAGGGGTCCTAATTCTTGATTAATAGAGGTAGTTTGTGCTATAGTTGTCACGTTTAGGCTTCATTCATTTCGTTTGATCTCTCGCTGCGGTTTCACGGGCTGCTTTGCCTTTGTGTTGTTGATGAACCCAAATGCTGTTCTCGGGCAGTTTGGGGCGTTTTCCCCTCAGTGTCAACAGCGCCCTCAGTATTCCCACGCCCTCGGGGGCGGGTAAGGGGAGTCTGGGAGTCGGGAGTTCTGGTTTCCATTAACAGGAGTGTCCTGCTGCTCCACGAGGGAACATAATCCTGGGAATATGTATCTGGATAACTTGTTACAAGAGACAACATCAGTAGAAAATCATTGGCTCTAGATTTAATAATTTAATACTTTTATGCCTGTTGGGCTTGGATCTGTATTTTCTGGGACCTTCTCCTGGTGCTGTTGCATAAATTTCAGCGGAACTCCTGCTGATGCCTTCTCATATTGATGGGAAGGGCCTGCATTTTGCCAGTGGACTAAATGTGCCTGGTTTGTGTTGCCATTCTTCTTGGAAGCCCTTTTTGCCTCTTTAGTAGAATGCCAGGGAAGAAATGTAACTGGAAGGAAGATAAATGTGCTGCATTGACCATTGTCTTTTAGAGGAAAATGAGCTTCTTTCTCATTTAAATAATTTTACCTTCAGGCCCTTTTGGAACTGCAGAATTTGTTTCATTTCTAATTTTAGCCAGAGGAAGGTTTTATAGGAATTGGCTTTTAAAGCAATCGGTGGCTTCTGCATAAATGCCTGTTGCTGATGGATCATGTGGGGACAGACAGGACCAAACACACCTCCTGGAGAAGTCCATCTTACCAGCTTTGCCATCTGGAGCTGATGATATAGTCAGTTTTTCCAAAAGAAAAAAGAGGGGGGGAAAAGCAGGAAGTTAAACCCCGCCTTGAAATTGTCTTTTTCTTCCCTCCACTACACAATCTCAGCTTAACTCAAGGCCAGTCATTGCAGGGTTGTAGCCATTTCTTGTTTTCACTGGCAAAAAAAAAACCAGTCAGATTTTCCCCTCATTTGCGAGTTGGCATTGCTTCTTGTTCGGTCAAAAAGCAGATTTTTATGAAATAACATGATGCAATAATGGGAAAACGTGCTAGGGAGGACTTGTGCAGCAGACTGGAGGAGTGGATCTGTGAGCACCCTCAGGCTCTGATGGCGTTGTCACCCTTCTGATGGCGTTGTCACCCTTCTGATGGCGTTGTCACCCTTCTGATGGCATTGTCACCCTTCTGATGGCATTGTCACCCTGACATCTCCACCCTCGCTTCAATTACACTGGCACTGATTAGGGTTTTACTTAAACTGTGCTCCCAATGGAGAGAAGTGACACAGTTTAGTCTTTGTCCTGCTTTTGATCCCAGTTCAATGGGGAATAACACATGGAAAAGTAAATAAAGTTCCAGATTCTCCTTTTAAGGTAAGGAGGTTGTCTCCTGGCCCAAGTTCATTAATTAAACAAGGTAATTCAGTTTGCTCACGTCACTGTGTGGTGTTATCAGAACTTCCTGATGAAGCAGGAGCTCTTAATTTTCCAGCTGTCTGTGGAAGTGTTTGGGCTACCAAATATCATCAAGAAACCTTTCTGCATCAAGTGATTTAAAGTGAACCACTGACAGAGTGCATGTGGTGAAGGAAGCTGTTAATGAATAGCAAATTTCTTCTTACAGAAAGGGCGGATTTCACCTCAACAGAAACCTAAACTGGTAATAATACAGAAAGAACATACACTGCCTTTATCCCTGTTTCTCAGAAATGTGGGAAAACAGGACCAAGCTCCCTCTGTAGTCCACCTGCCCCATTTGTAACACAAAAAGTGCTTGTTGTGCTGTGTTCAGCAGAGAAGAGCAGCATCTATTCTATTTAGTGAGATGCATTTTCATCCCACTGCTGATTAAAATGAGTGTGCTTGTGTGCCAGCACAGGTTATGTGCTCTGATCACTTCGCTGTGCAAGGGAGAGCTGCTGGAGAACATTATATTTTATTTAGCTTTGTGTAGTGCTTTTATTGGTGTATATTTGGAATTAAATTATTTTATTACTTATTCATGGAATGTGGGATTGCTTCTCAGTGTCTGATAGTGGAGGATTCTGCGAGTTTATTGCTGTTTCTGGCTGTGTTGAGCTTAAGTACCTGAGTGGGGGATGCTGTGCCCATGGATGTGTTTATGTTTGTGTTTTTCCAGCAGCAGAACTGAAAGCCTTACAAGACAGAGATGGCTTTTTCTCTAGGATTTGAATATGGAGGCCACAGGGACAGATGAAGTAGAAAAGATAAAATCAAAGTTTATGTCTGCATGGAACAACATGAAATACAGTAAGTGCAACAGTGTCTGGGAAGATCCTGCCTCCATGGAAGAGAATGGAATGTTTCTTGTTGACATGAATGGGGTCACGATCTGGGAATGTAGCTCAGTAATAATAAAAATGCAATATGGCCCTCAAAACAATTTTTTCTTCGATATTATAAACAGCCCGACTAAAACTTCTTTAGCTTTTCATTTGTCAAATAAATTTGCATAATTTCTTTTAAAATTACTTACTCTGAAAACAGTACATACGTTATGCAAATTATGCTTGATTTGCAGGGGCTTTTAAACAGGGATAATATGGAATCATCTGCACAAAGTTTTTTTGTTTTTAAATGTACTTTTCTGGAAAAAATAGGACTGTCTGAGGTACAAACTCCCCTGAAGTATCTACTTCACACCCATGAGTAATGTCCTTTTCCACAGCTGAACATCAATAATTTATTTATGAGCAACCAGATTTTCAACTGTGCCCTTTACTAATCTGTCCTTGATTTTTTTGCCTTCCCTTTAGGGCTGAGGTTGCTTGGATTTACCACCAGGTTTCTGATAAATTTTGTTAATTCTCGTAACTGAGCCTTGGAGATGTCTGGCAAGATGAAAAGATACTTTGTTTTCTACTTTCTTGAGGGCTACCACGTGGCTGGAGGGAAACAGTAGCCATGGCACCCTCTATGTGATATTTTTATGAAACTAAAACCCAATTTCAGTATTTTTTTTTTTTTTATTGCCCTTTCAGGGCTTACCTTTGGCTTAACCAGGTGCTGTTGGCAATTCCTTTTTGGAGTACTCCAGTCACAAATTTGTATTTGTTTTGCATCTGTTTCAGGTTGGGTGTTGAAAACAAAAACTTACTTCAGCAGAAACTCTCCAGTCTTTCTGCTGGGAAAATGTTACCACTTCAAAACTGAGGGTGAGTAGAGAGCACTTCACTCATTCCAGTCTTACTCAGCAGGAGCTCTCTGCTTGAATTTTTAATCTTTTAGAAAGACTGTCATCACCAATTACCAAATTCAAAATACAAATATGAAAAGCTTAGAAAATACTCCTTTAAATGTCCTCCACTAATGCCCCCATCCTGCTTTACTCAGAGTTTGCACTGCAGCCTTGCTCTTTCTGTGAGCATTAGTGCTGTAATTTGTACTTTACTTCATTTACCATCAATTTGAGATTTTCTTTCTGAAAACTGCTGACTGAAGCAGTGACAACACCTGTACCAGGAGTCACTACACCAACACCTTTGTTGTCATTGTCCAGTGTGCAGTTTTCTAAGCCTCTTTCTCTATTTGACCATTTGCAGTTGGATGAATTAAACAATTACTTGCAGGTCAGTAATTCCAGTGGCACAGTGATGTCTGCATTGCTCTTTTTTCATTTTTCCTTTTTTATCATCTGGCACATTCCTATTACCTTTGCTTTCAAATTTTCCTTTCTTGTCTTTGAAGCAATTGTTACTTTTTGTAAATTTGCCCTGTTTCTCTAACTGAGTAGTTGTATGCTTGTTAATTGCTTTCTAATAAAAGTGCCATACCAAGGTATAACTTAAATTGTGCTTTGCCTTCCAGAATCTGGTGAGCTCTCTACAGATGGGTCCAATTTTGATAAAATCAACACAGAGATTTCGGGAAATGTTGAGGAGTTCCGTAAAGATTTTATTTCCAGGATCTGGCTGACGTACCGAGAGGAATTCCCTCAGATCAAGGGGTCTGCATTGACCACAGACTGTGGCTGGGGCTGCACCCTGAGGACAGGGCAGATGCTGCTGGCTCAGGGCCTTATGCTTCATTTCCTTGGGAGAGGTGAGTGCTGGGGGAGGGTCTGTGTGTGTGCCATCGGCTCAGGCGTTCTGTGGGGAGCACGGACAGTGGCCCTTGTGTATCCCACATCTGAAGGGCACTCTTGGTTTTGCTTCTGGACTCCTCATTACTGTTGGAATTGCTCCACTGCATCAGTGATTGAGCTGTCCTACCCTCCCATTTCTGAAAGAAAGAGAACCACAGGAAGCTTCTGTGGTATTTCCAGTATCCAGCTGTGAAGTAAAGTACCACAAAACATTTGTGATCCTCTGCCTGGGTGTTCTTATCCATGCCCATGTCCAGTTCCCTTGAAACTCAGTCATTTCTTGAACTCCAGGTGTGGAAATGAGTTGCAGAGCCCATAGCTGTGGGCTATGGCAGAAGTGAACAGTTTCTTTTATCATCTTTTATCAGTTTAAAGCTGTACATTATTGAATTTCTTCTAGTATTAATATATTGAGTTCCTAGAAGGATTCTAATGTAACTGCAATACATCATTCCCTGTGTGGAAATTGTCACTATGTCATTTCCTCCCTTCCCCCCTGTACTTAGAGAGGAACTTCCCCTTTTCCCTGACCACTGTCTGTCTCAAAACATTCCCTCAGTCACAGTCAGTTGAAGCAGCTGCAGGAGCTGTGGGGCCCTTTCTGCTGTCACAGACTGCATCTGCTTGTCCTCCCTGTTCTGCCAGACTGAGCCATGTCCTGCAGAGAGGTATTTTAGGTTCCCAGTTTCTGTCCACCTCCTTCCCAGTCCGTTCATAATCTCCCACCTTGTCCCTTGCAAACCATCAGCCATGTCCTCTGTCCCCGCTGTTGTCTGAGTGATGCGAGACGAGGCCTGAGCCCCTCGGGTGTGTGTGAGAGAACAGTGTGTTTGCACAGCCGTTGGTTGGATCCCAGGGATGCTGCAGCAGAAGATGGTTCTGAAAGCCTGTGTTGATAATGCTCTGCACACACTGTGCAAATATGATGTAAGCTGTGAACGTGGTCCCAGCCCAGCTGCACCACAAAGTCCCCATTCTCGGCAGTGTCAGGACAGAGCTGTCGGGTTGGCTTCTTGAACGTTCCTTTGGCTGGAGATATTTAAGTCATAAAACATTCGTTATCCCTTTCAACTGGCTGCAGATATCAAAATGTATGTAAATACTTCTGCTGAGAACACAAATCCCTTAAATAACACTTTTGTTATACATACTCTTTGAAAAAACTCAGAACCTGATCAGAGGACTCCCTGTGAGCAAGAGTGTGTAAGGCTCATTCTGCAGTAACCCCGAACAAAAATGCCCCAGGTTTCTATCTTTAAAATCCACGGTTCCAAAGAATTCCCTGCACTGTCCCCCGTGCATCCTAATTTGGAAAGTGATGGGGCAATTCCAGAGTGCAAGTGGTTCTGTGGCAATCCAGTGCACAGGAAAGTGGAGTATGGATGGTCTTTCTGGACTACTTTGCTCCTCACCTGGTCTTCTGACAGCTGGTGAATTATCTTTTGAAAAGCTTTTTATGAGGTCTGGGCAGCTCTGGAAACATATTTAAGTGTTTACACAAAGTTTTTCATGGCTGTTTCCTCTTTTCCCAGAGATGTTTTCATTCTGGTTTAATGGTGCTGTTTCTCTTACAAAGCAAAACTTGCCTGCAGTTTCTAGCTGGGATACTTACACTTCCACTGCCATGTGGAATGTTCCAGATATTGCTGAATAATGTTGTAAAAGAGGTTTTATTTTAAATATTAAGGCACTGGTAAGTTTTACTTTGAAATGCCTGTGCTCAAGACACTGATGAAAGATGAAGTTGACAGTACAGGAACATCCTGTGAGGGTGTTAACCCTGAGCTACACGTGCCTGGGTACGTGTTACAAGTAATTGTTTGAACTTGTGGGAGAGAATTCCAGGCATCTGACTGTTCCCTAGATCTGCTGAACCCCATCCTGCTGTAGGAGGAATGCTGTGTAGGATGCATCCTTAGAGAAACCTTCAGCTAGAGGAGCAGGCTCTAGACACTGTGCTGAGTAACACTTAATCCACTTTGTCTTGTAATCTACAGTCACAAATTTAGGAATCAAAGAAATCTTGCCTATTTTTCTGCTTTGACATATTGCCAGGAAGAAGTGTTTGGTTTGACATCAGTAATTCCTCAGGTTTGTCTGGGGTTTCTTTTTTAATAACTGACAAACCAGAAGAATTAAAACCAGCTTTTGAAACTTCTTGTTTGGCATGGATAAAGGTTTTTGGATAGTGCTGAACAGCTAACGTTCATATTCTTAGTATGTAGGAGAGTTCTAAGCCTTGTGATCGGGGATCTCTTGTTCATTCAGCTCTGGGGTGGTGGAGTATCAGATAACAATCCTAACAACCACGGGGTCATTTTATTTCACCTGCCATTCAGCAGAAAGTAAAAGGAAGCTGGAATGACTCAAACTGCTCTGCTGGCTTTGTTTACATTTCAACAGTGCCATTTGCAGCTCGGCATGTAAAACACGTATTGGTTTAAGGAGCACGGGGGACAAAGGGAAGTGATTTGCTTAATGTAACAGAAAGTTGGTATCAGGCCTGATGGGCACCCTGCTTTCCTCGCCGCAGCCTGGGTGTGGCCGGAGGCGCTGGACATGGACTCGGACTGCGAGTCCTGGACGTCCCACACGGTGAGGAGGCTCACGGCGTCCCTGGAGGCGTCGCTGACGGCGGAGCGGGACCTGCCCCCGCGCCAGCCCCCGCGGGGCACGAGGGGCGGCCGGGACGGCGCCGACAGGAGGAACGACGCGTACCACAGGAAGATCATCTCCTGGTTCGGTGACTCCCCGCCGGCAGCGTTTGGCCTGCACCAGCTCATCGAGTATGGGAAGAAGTCCGGGAAGTCGGCGGGGGATTGGTACGGCCCGGCCGTGGTTGCCCACATTTTGAGGTAAAAGCACCTTTGTCCTTCGGTACCTGTCTTTGTTACGTCACAAAGAAGCATTTCAGGGTGTCCTGAGATTATTTCAGCTTAACTGAGCATCCAACTGTTCATTATTGGCTTGGTAAAACACCCAGCAATTCCAGAGGTTTTCCAGAGGCAGGAAGGAAAACAGCATTCAGTCCCTGCACCTACTGCTGAGCTTTTATCAGTCTTATTTCAGGAAAAAACACAACATTCCTGTTTTCCTGTACTTGGGGCAATAGAATCCCAAGGATCTCTGACAAACCTTTGAGGTAGAGCTACATTTAATGAAATGTTCTAAAAACTAACCACTCTTTCAACCTTGGAACATGCATAACATTAGAGATTTTTTTTTATACTGTAACCTGGGGGCTGTAATGTACTGATAGTGTAATGAAATGTCAGAGCTAAAATTGATGTTTTCAGCATTTCTTTGCACACATCAAATTCTTGTGAAACTGTAAATGTATGGGACTATTAATATTATAATTATATCACAGTAAAAGTAAAGGGTCTGTGACATTCAGTGTGGTTAAAAAAAAGTCGAAAGTCAAATTTCTCCGTACTGTGTGCCCTGATATGCCATTTCTTTGAATATTTTGGGGGGTTTTTTTATAGTCTTACATGCCTATTTTGTTAGTGGATTCCAGTTTACCTATAAACTGAATTGCTAAAAAGCAGCAGAAACCAAAGTTCATACATTTATATGTCCATATTTATATATTTTTATATGTGTATATGAGTAGAAGACTTTGATATTTAGTGTACAGGTGTGTTGATCTGAAGTGCAGCTGTGCTGAAATAATGAGGGGTGTATGTGTCAAACATGCAGATTCACACAGGGATGGAGGAGCTCAGCATTGTTACTGTGTTTGGTTCTACCTTTTTCTGGTGGTGGAAGCTGTCAGAATGCTTTTTGCTTGCTTTAATAAGTTACCTATTACATTACCTGTGTTTTTCCCTAATGGGAGCAGGGAGGGATTTGGTGCAGTTACACTCACCACAGCCCCAGTGGTGGTTTCCAGCCCTGCAGAGGTTTCCCAGCCTGGATCTTTCTCTCTCACAGCAGCACTAACAATGTACAGCTCCCTCATAACTTGGGAACGACTGTATTAAAAGATTCCTCACAATATGGTGTGAAATAAAGGGATAGTGACCATTTAATGCAAGTGTGTGTTGAAGTCAAAGGCCAGTCTTCCATTTTGAGCAGTTTCTTTACCAATGTTGTCCTTGATTGATGACCATGGTTCTGACTATCAACGTATATTTTCTTTTAGCTTGTAGGCCCATTACTCTTATTCTTTTGAGGAGAGCCTAATATTATATTTTTGAAAGTTTGGTGAAACCCTACAGCTTTCTATGGCTAGTCTTTATTTCCATAGACACCAGGTGTTAATCTGTGGCTGGTTATATGAGCTGAGGTCAAATAAAGAGATCTGTTGAGTTGAAAATAGTATTTTTGTCACCAAACTGTCTCAATATACATGACAGAAAATTGTTATAAACAAAGAAATAAGGTGGTGAATATGAATTCCATTCTAAGTTAATGTGGAATTTGGGGCTTTTTTTGTGGTTTTCATTGTTTCTTCTAAATAGCCAGACATTGTCATCTTTGCTTGGGAAAAGGGTGTTGCCATGTACACTGGAACTTGGTGTGCAGTGTTTAAAAACAAATAACCTGCACCTGTATTTACCAGGAAGGGAAGGGGTATTGAATTAAACAAAACAACCCCTCCAAAAACACCTAAGACAAATAAAAAAACCCTTTAACAATTAAAACTAACCTGTTTCTAAAAAAACAAATTGTTTATTTACTCTTAAATGTTATTTAAATGGGAGATGAGTTAAATAGAATTGTGTTTGCTCTTAGAAAAGCTGTTGAAGAAGCAAGAGACCCTGAGCTACAAGGAGTAACAGTCTATGTTGCTCAGGATTGTACAGGTAAATATGATTTTGTAGATTTTTGCAAACGTTTTTGATGCTTTTTATGCCTTTCAGTAAGCACTTAACAATAGAGCTTTAAAGGGGAAAAAACTATAAAATGGATCTGCAAACCTGAGATTATGTAGACAGAGGAGATTCCCTTTGTATGTTCCTTGTCTGGTGTCATCAAATCCAGCACAGCATTCCCTCAGGAGTCCAGGGACCTGCCAGAGGGTCAATGGTGTCACACCTGATGGTGTCACACCTGAGCCGGGGGGGGCAGGAGGGTCAGTGGTGTCACACCTGAGCCTGGGGAGGGCAGGAGGACCCCCAGCCCTGGGGCATCCACCAAACTGGTTAAAAACACACTTCAACTGAGCCAGTTTCACTTGACTTACAATGACAGCAGAACGTCAAATTCTGTTAATTTGTCCCTTCTTTGTGCTGGGCATGATTTTTGCATCTCTCTCAGTCTGCAGTAAATAAGCAATAACACAGCATTAAGTTTTTTCCCCTCATTTTCAATGACTGTGTTGTGTTAACTTTAGACAGTGAACTCGAGTATTGATTAAAACCAATTATTGCCTTTTTCCTTGAATATGTAGATGTTTCTTTTAGTTGTAGGCTTTCAAGTTTTAATTATTCCTTTCAGAGGTTTATATGCAGTAAATAAATATTTATTGGCTGTCCCCTAACCTACCCCTTCTGCAATCCATGGCAGTGTAACTCCTCAGCAACAGCCATTACCATTGTACAACATACTGCTGAAAACGAGGAGATACAACACTGGTTTGGATCAGACTTCCCCAGGGTTGTATCCCAGGAAGGCTTGGAAGGGCTGCATTGTGTTTTGTCAGGCTGTGGTGCCGTGTTGTAGGTGAGTCTCTGAAAACCAGAGATTAAACTTGGAATGTGACTGTTTCCCTCCTGTGTGTCCTTTCAGTGTACAGCTCCGATGTTATTGACAGGCAGTGTTCCTTCCTGGACTCTGGAAAAGCAGGCACAAAAGCTGTGATTGTATTGGTTCCTGTGAGACTCGGTGGGGAGAGAACAAACACGGACTACTTGGAGTTTGTAAAGGTATGAAATGAGAGTTCAATCATTTTTCAAAGAGCAGCACAAGGGGATATGAAAAGCGACTTCACGATGGTAATTCTGCCCATTAAACGTGTGGTGGGGATTTTACAGGTGAAGGTTGTAAAGTTTGACTTTACAGGTTTTAAATTTCCCTATTACAAGATCAGACATAATTGCAGAGCACATGATGTCCCTTGGTGAAGCCGTGATAAGTGTCCTGCTCCTCCAGCAGTACCTGGAAAGACATTAATGCAGTGGCTCAAATTACAAATGGTAATTTAATATAGCACGACTGTAATAGCATATGTAACTACAGATCAGGCAGTGTTTTAAAATATAAATATACTCAATCCCTTAGTTCTTCTTATTTTCTGAAATATCAAATGGTCTAAAGTTGTTCCTTGTCTGTTCTTCCCATTTTCTTTTGTCTTTTCCTTCCCTTAAGAGAGGGCATGGAATTATTTGATGTCTTTAGTCACTATTCAGGTGTTTTTTCAGGGTCTGGATGAAGTTTGAGGACAGAACGGAGAGGTAGCAAACAGTTACCACAAATAAAAAAGGACTGGAAAAAAGTAAAACTCAAGCAGAAAGCAGAGGGGAGGAGGGTCTGTGCTGTCCTGTGTTTCCCAGAGGAGTTCTGCTGACACCTGAGGATGTGCACTAGTCCTGCCTCTGGCTTCCCTTAGGAGAGACCTTGTTCTCTCAGCCCTGCTGCTTTTATTTCATTTTCCATGCTGCTCTTTATCTGCCTTTAAATTCTTGTTTTCATTTTTTAAATGCCTCGATGTAGTACCACAAACAAAAGGGGAGTCTGTAACATCTTTTTTTCGTGACTTCACTCTAAATTTCAGGAAAACATTTGTATTTTACTGGCGTGGGAAGACAGACTGGTGAGAAGCCTTTTAAGTGATAAACTTAAATTGTTATTCTTTCCTGATTATTTTCCTTGTATTTTCAGGCAGTTGGTTTTGGAAGAGTTTTAGTTTTTAGCCAGTGCAGCTGGTTCCCTGTGTGATTCCTGCTGCTCACTTCCCAAGCCTTTCCTGCCCTTTCCAGGCTGAGGGAGGCTGCAATAAGAGGCCTTTCAACTGCCTGAATTAGTCACTCCAGACTCTGCCTTCACTGTGCACAAGAAGTGACTAAATGTTTTGGAGCCTGGATTTAAGTTAAAAATGCAGATTTTAGAATGGAGCACGAGAGGTAATTTCTACAAAGGATTTTATATTTATGGATGAAAATGGATAAATTTTTTATAATTCACTTTTACGAGAAGCTTCCCACAGATGGAGCAGTGATCCATTACTGTGGGGAGCCTGGCAGAGGATGTGTCTCCTTGGCTCTTTGAGCCTTTCCCTCTCATCTGCCTCAGTGTTCTGTGATTCTCAGTCATCTTGGAGCATTTTCTGAGAAAACCTTCTTATTCATGTTTTAAATAAATTTTCCAAGAAAGCTGCTCATTCATATTTGGAATAAATTTTCCAAGAAAGCTTCTCATTCACATTTTACATAAGCATCACTATTTTTACCCATGCAAACCATGCTGGGTTTGACTCTGTAGCATCTCAGGTGAGGTTGTTAAGTGACGTCATCATTGTCTAAACGGAAAATTTTATCTCAAGAAGCTTTAGTCTTAATAATATAATAATAACAATCATTTTATTGAGAGAAATGTTCCCCACTTCCACGATGGTAATGGAGCAGTTTTAGTTTGAATGGTTGGTGTCCTGGAGGAGAGGACTGAGATATGACTGCCAGTTAATGAAGATCCCACTGTGCCTCAGCTGACTGTCTCCTGGAATGTGTTCCCAGCTCAGGCATCCAAGTTTTTGGACCCAACACTTGCCTGCTCCACAAGAAACTCTCAGTGATTTATGGACATTAAAGGCTTTGGTTGGACAGAAAAGTTCAGTTTCCAGAGTATTTAATGGCCGTGGGCTTCACTGGCATTCCAGCAGCTGGGCTCAGCTTTCCTAAGTGCTCCATGCTGGCAGTGCAGCTGCTGCTTTGGTGGGATAACTGGTGGAGGATGTGGGAGAGCTGATGATGGAGAACTGTGCTAAGCCAAGACTGAAGAGTCACAAAAATCCTAATGAACCTCGTGAAAGTGGGAGGAGCAGGAATATCTGAAGGGAGAGAAGGCAAGTCCTCCATGCCTTCTTCCATCCCTGTGCTGGGGACTTGTGACAGAGAAATGACCAAGGGTGTGTTCCTTGGATTCTGCTGTCCCTGCCTGCATCCAGAGCTTGTGGGGACAGAGGAGTTTCAGTCAGTTAAAGTGCAGGAACGTTCTCACCTTGGCAGAGCTGTGTGTCTATAGGTAAATCCTTCTCCCCAGCACTGGAAGGGATATCCATAAAATCCACGTTTTATTAAGTAGTAAGTCTGCTCAGTTGATCCCAACCCTTTTCAGCCTGGATGAGCAGGAATACACTGGTATGACTGTAGCCCAGTGGTGATATCCCAGCTCTCAGTCCTCAGTGACTCCTGGTTTTGCCATGGGTGCAAGGGTCTATTCCTTTCTTTCCACCTTCAGACTGAAGTGATTCCTGCATTTTTTCCCATATCCCTCTTTAATCAGGTGTATTAGGATTGCCCCTTTCCCATAGAGATGGTTCTGACTTGTCTGCCCTCACAGGCAACATCCAGGGAGATTTATGGCATGTCTGTTGTGTGTTTGTCCTCCCTGGATTCTGGGCAGCTGCTTTCAGAGCTGGATCTTGGCATTGGTCTTGCTCGAAGTGGCATTTCTCCCCAAGATGTAGGAGGTGATACTCAGGCCAGACTTGTCCATTTGAATGCAGGAAGAAGAGTCCCCAGGGCCACAGGGTAAAGCTCAGTACTTGGGAATATTTTGACTAAGCAGCTTGTGCTCAATTTACATTTTTTCTCCTCCCCAACAATAATACTGCCAGTTCTCCCAATGTGTGGGCATCTCGTGGAAGGGCAGGACTTTCTCTGGAATATCTGGTGCTATGTTTTCACTTTGGTCAAGTCTCAGAAAATCATGAATTTGGTCTTTTAAAAAAAACCAAAAGAAAATAAATTATTTTACTAAAACAGTAAAGAACAAGTATTTTTCTTCAGATTAACACTTCCTCTGTTTAACACTGTCCTAATTATTTAATGTTCTTGCTGTAGGGAATTCTAAGCCTGGAGTACTGTGTTGGGATTATTGGTGGCAAACCCAAGCAGTCGTATTACTTCGCTGGATTCCAAGGTTAGTGTTTTAATGTGTTATGTCTCTTCAGTAGTTTTTTCTCTCAAAGTTAGGAAGTTAATATCAAACCAGTGGGAAATAGCATGATTAAAATAGCAAAATGAGTACCTTATTAATTCATCATATCTCCCCAAGCCCAGCCATTTGTCATTTACCCCACAGAGTAATTGGATTCCGTAAAATGTACATTTAATTTCCGTTGTTGCATAAACAAGGCATAATTTATCTGTTTCACCAAAGTTGAGGAGCATTTGCTGTTACTGCCTGGCAGTTCTTATTTACCTATTTACTCTGCCCTGCTCTAAGTGGTGTGAGTTGATGCCTGAATGACAAGCAATATATTCTCCCTGTCAGGAGGAAGCCGCGCGATACATTTTTCATACGCAAACTCCAGAATATAATTGTGTGTTTGTAAAAGTAATTTTATCACCAAAAATTAAATGACAGTTTCATCACTTTATAAAAATTCTGCTTATACAAGCATATTTGATTATGCAAAAGTTAATCTGTCCTGCAAAAACCAATGCTTCAGTCAATGAGTATCAGCCTGGCGAGCAGTTACTCGCTGGCTTTTTTTCCAGCTGTTCTGCATAGAAATTGGATTGTAAGCAGTGTAATAATAAGGTGTTTTTTGAATTACTTGTCTTCTGTTTTGTCCTTGTAGATGACAGTTTGATTTACATGGATCCTCATTACTGCCAATCTTTTGTAGATGTCAGCATAAAGGATTTCCCTCTTGAGGTACTATGGATATAGACCTGGCACTGTTTTCTTCCCATATGAATCAAACACTAATTATTTAGAGATGTTCTAGCTAGCAGCAGCTTTATGGTTTTACAGTTACATGTTATTTATCAATGTCCTGCCCTTCTTTATAGGCCTATAATCAACAAAAATGACCAGAGGTTAAATCTCAATATGGGGTTTTAATTTTTACTTCATTAATCTTCATCTGTTTTCTTTTTAATGATCACAGAATCTCAGAATCAGATGATCACTTCATTTAAGTAATTTTATGTCAAAGAAAATGGATAATATTTGTAGATCTTAAATGTGTTTAGATTTGGGGTTGGTTAGTTTGTCTTTTTGTCATTTTATTTTTTTAATTCAAATTGAAATCATCATCATGGAGAGAATGACTGTGGTATTCAATAACAGGAACCTGGAAGTAGATAGAGCTAAAGGAGGTTTTTAGAGAACTCAATTTACAAGTACCCTGGGAAAACATGACTAGTTGCAGGTGAGTGTTCAATGGCCACAGTACTCACAGCAGGAATCCTCGGAGCCACCCACACAAACCCTCCCTGCTCTGGTGTCCAACGGCCACAGGAACTTCCAGCAGCTCTTATTCCATGTAGGGACAGTCTGTGGGTGCATCCTCTGCTCAGGACAGCAGCAGCTGCTCCAGGGCAGAGCTGGAGCTGGGCATTGGTGGTGGCTCCTCAAACCACAGCGTTCTGAGAAGGGAAATACTGCTGAGGGGGGAAGCAGGGCTGCAGAAACAACACAGGGCATTAAATGAGGAAGGGGAATGTGCATGTACAGTGCTGATCCCAACACCATAACCAAACTGCCATCAAAGGTATTTCATAAAAGTGCTTTTATATAGATACATTTATCTAGAGACAGACAGATAGACAGATAAATGGAGAGATATCTGAAAGGACTTACACAGGGCTAACATCAAGTCCGAGGGCTGACTTAAAGCAAACACTACATATTTTTCATTACTTAAGCTTAACAGAATGCTTTAGTCATCCTGTTACATAACACGGAAGTGTAAGATTCCCTTGGACATGAGAAGGTTCTAAGTTAACCAAAGGAACACAACAGAGTGTATTGGATATATTCTAGCCAGGAAGTTTGGTTATATTCAGACATGCCATCAGATTTACCCTGGTGAGGTGTTTGGAGGAAGAGCTGGTGAGTCCCAACTCTGCCTGTTTTCCTGTGGCAGCAGCCAGAGGTGATAAGCCAGGTCCTGCTGCTTTGTGCTGATAACTGTTTTAGTACAGTGCCTCTCTGGACATTTTACAGTTTAATTGCAGTTTAAGAGCACAAAGCAGCAGAGCTGAAGTGACTTCCTTAAGGTCACGCCGTAGCTACAAAAAATACACCTCTTTCTGGTTTTGTTGCCATGACTCATCCTCCACAGGGTGCTGCAGACTGGCATTGATACGAACTTCCAGATAATAATAAGGTTTTAAACTGTATTTTGAAGGTATGTGAGCTGCCAGCTTGGCTTGATCACATCCTAATGCTTCCTGCAGACGGAAAATAGATTGCAATTTAATGCTTGGTGCATTTAATAGTATTATATCTTTGTCCAGAAATGTCAAAAGTAAACAGAAATTGCTTTCTTAGTGGGGATAGTTGCTCGTTAGATTTATCTGTAGGGAGTATTTTCAAAATTGACAAATTGTCCAGAATAAGTTGGAAATCAATCCACTCTGTATTGGCTTCCAGCATCCATTTGTTTGGAGGAGTGGGAAAAAAAAGCCTCCCCACTTCTCTTTGTTGTGCAGTGATTTGTGTAGCATTAAACCTCCTGCACTGACAGTGCAGCACAGCTGGAGAGACAGGGCTGTGTAAGGCAGGGTTTGATCTATGCATTTGATGACTCAGGAATTAATATTAAAAATACAATTTCTGCATAGAAAATTTGAGCAGAGAGGAGAAAAAACGTGCCTAAAATCAATCTGGTAGAAATAATACTAATTATCTTTGCTTGTGTTTTTTTAGCAGAGGTTTTACAGGAGTACCTTTTAGGTTTGTAAGCACAAGAAAAAAAGAATATATTTTATTATGTGAAGCTGTTACAGGGATGGATA
>JAOXXN010000120.1:29177509-29197509 GCA_026770055.1 Myrmophylax atrothorax
AGGTGTTTTGCTGATCTGTTTCAGTATCTCTCACTCCCCCCCACCTGCTTTCTCCATGCTCAGTTTTCTTTATAAATGTGGGTTTTGGGCACCCTGGTTCCCTCAGCCTGTGACTGTCATCGCTCTGCTTTGAGCCACGTGCTCCTGACTGGCTTATTTACATGGGGGGGGGTGTCTAAACTTTGTATAAAGCACTGATTATTGTACGTGCTGATTGGAGCAAAAACACCTCCCCGAGGTGCTTGGTTGCTGTAGAATTCATACCTGTGTCGAGGAGAGCCTTGTGGCCATTAACTGTTTTGGAGAGGGTTTCATCTTCTATCTTTTGTCTTTTTGTCTTCATCTGTCTTGCACTGAATCAAACAGCACGTCCAGGTGATCTGTGAGGAACCAAACACAGGGTTAGGCATGAAACCAGGAGCTGCCTGAAGAAGAAATGCTTGTCTAGTAGGAGGAGGAGATGTTTAGGTGGTGCAATGCTTCTGTTTTAGTGAGATAATAACAATAAAGAATGCATTCTTTGCTTTGAAGCCATCATCAGATAAATATCACTACTTACTGTATTTCTTAATTAGAAATTAACATTTTTGGGTTTGTGCTCTGCATTGTAGATGCTGAAATCTTCATCCAAGGAGAAGTATCCCTTGTTTACTTTTGTCAAGGGTCATTCTAGAGACTATGACTTTGCTTCTAGTCCACTCCATGAAGAAAATGACCTTTTCTCTGAGGATGAAAAGAAGAGATTAAAAAGATTTAGTACAGAGGAGTTTGTCTTGCTCTAAGGACATTTCCCACGAGATTATCGGCAGCTGTCCAGGAGAACACTTGCCTTTTGAAAGATCAAAACGTGCGTGTCCTCCTCCCTCAGAAAGGCAAGCTCGGGTGAAATTGGTCTATTTTCATAAAGATGATAATGTTTTGTATGTTAATTGTCTTTAAAATGTCATGCTGTAATGTATGTACTAATTAGTTGTGCTCAGTCTTTGCTCACCACCAGGTGTGCTGAGGTGAGCCTGGGTTCCCCCTCCTAAAACCCTCGGGCATTCCCCAAATCCCACCTGGTGGCCCTCATGTCCCTCAGCCCAGGACAGGTCCTGGTGTGTTTGGATGCACATCCAGAGGTTTGGAGCCCACCCTGTTCCTGTCAGTGAGCAGGAGTGGAGCTGTACCACGTGGGAGGGGTCCCGTCTCCCTGCGTGGCACATCCCGAGCGGCTCGGAGCGGGAAGGGCCGGCTGATGGATCAGGAGGGGCTGTCAGCTGCAATCCTGACATAATTGTAGGGGCTGAATTGGGAGTTAAGCTACTATTTAGCAGTATGATTTTCTAATGGTTTCTCATTAAGCTTGCTTTGGAGCCTTAATATGAGGAGAGAAGATAAAGTATTACCTTTCCCCACAATTTTTAAAGGTTATACTATTAATATTAACTGCAACCAATCAAAGCAGCTCCAGACAATTATTAGAAGAGAGCAGTGTTTGTTTCCTGTTTCAACTACCATAATGGTGAGGCTTCTCCTACTAGTGCAGCTTCCAAATCAAAGCAGAGAGGGGTGGGTGTGAGAAATTCTGGGCTGTGATTATTATTTTTGTTTTGATATGTGTCGTTACTGTACAGATGATTACTTGATGGTGTGTGTTCTCAGATTGCAAACAAATGTACAGAAATAGTTTAATGTTTTAACAAAGTAAATGCAATATTTAAAAGAGGTATTAACACTGCTTGGGAAATAAAAAAGCTGTGGAAACATGAAGTGCATGTGCCTTTTGTATTAATATCGGATCCTCTAAAAGTGAGTATAACCCTGCATCTAAAACAATATTGTAAGGTGTGAATACTCTGTTTATTTGCAATAAAGGCAGATTTTATTGTTGTGTTGTAAACCAAATGCTCCCTGCTCTAAGTGCTGTTCAGGAACAGAGGCACAAGTGTTGCTGATCCAAATAAAAAGCATCACGTGCTCATTACAGCACCTTTTATGAGGAAGAGGTGACTAATGGGTAGATTTCAGGCAGAACTACATCAGGTCTGTGTGTGCATTTGCACGTGTTAATTAATATGCCAAAAAGCCAAAATGAGATTGTGTGCACTTGTTTTCAAGATTAAAAAAACCCCACTCATCATTTGTCTAAATTAGTAACCTCTGCACTGCTGAATCCTACTAATAATTGGCAGAATTCAACTTTTACTAACCTCTGTGTGAGGGTGTTTGGCTTGATCTTAATATTTTTCATTAATAGCCCAGAAGAGGGAGTAAACATTGTATTTATGGAATTTAGATGTCAAAATGAGGAGAATTGTGAATGTCAGAGCTAGGAAAGAGAAGATCCCTGGTGTAGTGGAGCACAAGGTAATGTAGCTTTAGCAAAAATAATGCAAACCCTCTGAGTGGTTCCTTTGGGTGACAGTGGCCAGGAAATTAGACATGAAGTTGTACTTTGCTTTCACATTTAAAAAAAGCAAAGCAATTGTATGCTGCCTCATTAAAAGCTTTTGTCTCAGAGCAGGGGGATAATTGGTGTAATCTGGTGTCACTCTCCTTTCTGCTTCCCTCTCCACCAGGAAGGCATTAAGTGATTAGAGTGCACAGGAGAACAGGGAAACCATCAGGAGCCTGCAGGGATGGATTTCAGGAAGATTTAACTGGGAGCTCTGTGGCTTTGTTACTGCACAGCTGAAGAGGGAGGGAGGGAAGCACTGCAGTTTACAAATGTGTGATGGGTGTGCACTGAGGGGGAGAGGGGTTGGAGGGAGTGATCCTTGTCCAGGAACTTTGTGCCTCTCTGTGTGCTGTGCACTTGCAGGTACCTCATGGACCGCCCACCCCGCTGCAGAACAGGAGCTGTGGCTGAGAGGGGAACTGCAGGATGAACTTCCCTTCTTCCAAACTCCACCTGAATTCAGGTACCTTAAAAAAATCCCACACACTCAGACCCACCCACCTGTGTGCAGGAATGAGCTGCTCTTCCACAGACCTTTGGTTTGGAATTCTTAGAATGGAAATGCCCAAATGGAAATATAAAAGTATGGGAATGTCACAAAGGCAAATGTAGTTCTGCCATCTCAAGAACCAGCCTCCCTGGAGGAGTAAAATACTTTCACTTGTCCAGGATTTTTGCAGCTTGATAAAGAAATGTAATGGTTGAAATACCTTTGCTGAACTTACTTAAAGTAGTGGATTTTTCCCCCCCTTTCTGACTAAGAGCAAGAAAAATAGCAGTGCTAGAGCAGCAGCTGGGTTTTGGTCCTTTAATTTAAATCTAAATTAAAAATAAAGCAAATCCTTTAGCACAAAGAATTAAGCCACAGTAGGGTTTTACCTGAAGCCTCCTACAAATAATTGTTAAAAATTAATGGCTGTTTTCAAGAGTTTTCTTCATGGGTTTTGTACAAGGCTGAAGCACAGACAAGCCCACAAGGTGCCCTGGTGCACTTGTGTACAGTGGTGACACAAGTTAAATTACCAAGTTACTAGAAATTAATGTTTTTGGGTAACTGCAGGGGACTTTAATTGGAAACCATGTTAATCGTGGAGTAATTCTCTTTACCTCATCTGCATTAGCTCCTGAAAACCAGGCAATTAATTTGTGTCATCACTGTTGCTGCTGCTGCCTTCAAACACAAACCAAATGAGCATTAGTTACTCACACACCCAGCAGTGGCCTCTTCTCTTAAAGGACTCCACAAATCACAGGCTGATTACTCACCTCCTCTTGGAACCTGCACGTCCCACACAGTGGGAGATGCAGAGTCTGAGCTTCTCATCACGCAGCAACCCTTTCTTTTATTCTTTTCTGCCATTTTCCTGGGAAGTAACATTTCTTTGGGTGTTTATTATATCAAACATTATCTTGACACCTCGGGGGTCTCAGTGATCACCTGGGACTCTGCTTCCCCCAGCAGGGATATTGGCCTTGCTTTTCAGGCCTTGGCTCTACCTGAGCAGTGCCCAAAACCCTCCCAGCCCCAGGGAGGAACAGAGCCTGGAGAATTGTCAGCTTCCAGAGGGTCTGGAAATGGAAACACACTGGGGACCATTACTAGGTTAGTGCCCATCTGTGGGTACCAGAAGTCGTGGTTTCATACAATATCAGTCACAGAATGGTTTTGGTTGGAAGGACCTTAAAGGCCATCCAGTCCCACCCCTGCCCTGGGCAGGGACACCTCCCACCAGCCCAGGGTGCTCCAAGCCCATGCAGGGTGGGTTTGTGATGCCTCTCTTTGAAGACTTACTCTCCCTGTCTCCAGTCCCCTGTGCTCCAGCAGAGCTGGAAGACTGAGGCCACCCTGATTTGTTACCGTCTCTTGTGGGTTTCTCTGCCTTGCCTCACCCCTCCAAGCCCAGAGCAGCTCAGCTGTGCCCAGTGCTGCCAGAGGGCACAGCACAGCGTGGGGAGGCAGGGGAGGGACCCCTTAATTACAGTGTGAAAAGGACTTGCTCCAGAGACCTGATTTATTCCCAGACTTATTGACAATCTCTTAAAGGGAATGATGGAATGAAAAGCGACCATCAGTGAGTTATGAAAGGTCAATAATGCCACAAACAAACACAAACAGCGGGTCTGAAACCCAGCCCTCCCCACGTGCTGTGTGTGCAACCATCTCATCCAGCTCTGCTTGTGCTACAGGAGCCTCCAAGAGGGCAGGACATGCCAGGTGACTTCAGGGCCCTTTAGCACTCCCAGCTGGTTATTGTGGGATGTCTTTCCCCAGCCCTGTGGGAGGCCCTGGAGCACAGTCAGGTACAACACTCGGCAGGATTTCAGCCCACAGCTCCTTACAGGGCCCCTGCACTCAGAGCCTCTGGCAGCCTGTTCCTGCCTTGGGGCACCACCGAGGTGTTACAGCCCCTCACCAGCTCGGTTAGGCCATGCCAACGTTATTTAAAGGGATCCTAAAATGTTGGCATCTTCTTTGCCATGACAAAAAGATACAAAGGGACGTTGGAGGGAGTCAGGATCGGGCCCTGAGTGCTGAGGGTTTGCCCCTGTGCTGTGGTGTCTTCAGGAGGTGGCTCTGTTGCCTAATTGCACGAGCTGATCTCTCTAAACAGTTCCCTTCGCTGTTTGTAAGCAGTTCACGGGCAGCTGTAATTGTTTGGGTCCACGGTGCGAATAGTAAAAAGAGCTTTACTTAATGACTGCGGGAGCCCTGCTAGAGTGAGAGCTCGCTGGTATTTATTCACACCAGAATTCACGAGGCTTTTGTTTTCCATGAACACTCCTGCAAATAAAAACTTGCTCACTCTAATGTTTATGAATAAATGTGCTCGTAAATGCCATCAAAGCAAATCAGCAGGGTTTTATTTATGCAAGGAGATGTTCAAATAAATGTTTGCTGTTTTCACCCAGCTCTGGTGGGTGTTTAGGCTGCATTAAAGCCACGGCTTTGTGAGCTGTGCTCAGCATTCACACATTATCCTTATTTCCCATCTCCTCCTCTCCTACCCTCTGATCCTCCTGGTGAATCCCTGTGCCCCAAGGGAACGTTTTTAAGTCAATGTTTGAGGTGTTATCCACATGCAGCACGTGCTGGCTGGGTGGGCAAGGCCGTGCAGGGTGGTGGGATCATTGTAGGATGCCCAGGGTGGGGAGGACAGGGGGCAGAGGGGCTGTGAGTGCAGCCTGGTGCTGGTTACACACACAGACACCCAAAGGGCTCTGGGGCAGGTGCTGGTCCCTGAGCGAGCTGGGGGCTCTGCCCTGCACAGCAGCACGGGAGGTTATTGCCATCCTGTCTCAATCAGTGCCCTAATTAAATATAGGAGAGGATTTTCTTTCTAAAATGTAAATGTCAAGCCTTG
Organism: Myrmophylax atrothorax; assembly: GCA_026770055.1. Lineage (NCBI taxonomy): Eukaryota > Metazoa > Chordata > Aves > Passeriformes > Thamnophilidae > Myrmophylax > Myrmophylax atrothorax. Next base: position 29,183,312 of record JAOXXN010000120.1, read on the forward strand.
TTAAAGAAAATTAAAATGCACTGAAATGAATGTGGTAGGAACTGTGGAGGTGCTTAAGTGAGAGAATCTGTATTTATTAGGAAGGGAACTAAAAATGGAAGTATTTTTGGATCAGAGTTCAATCCTTAAACCAGGCCATAAGGATTTTATGCAAATTTCCCTTCAAAACCTGCAGTTAGGGACTGGTTCCATGGGTGAATTCTATGTCCCAGCCTATAAAAACTATAAAGGAATATAATCTGAGACTGACCTCTTTCCAGGATTTATCTGTAATTCTCCTGCTCTTAACCAGGGTCATTTGGGATTCTGTGCTGGCCACCCTTTCTGAGAGTTGCCCTCGAAGACTCAGGTTGTTCCGTGCCATTCCCTTGTTCCCTTGAGTTCAGCAGAGAGAGCACAGGAGTTCAGAATTTTAAAAACCTACATTGAGCAATGTGATCATCCCCATTCACAAAAAAACCTTTGTTTTTTGGCATCTGTTGCAAACCCACAGCCAGCCTGATTAGGAGTGTCAGATCCTGCAACAGTCAACACCCAAGTTTTGGACAGGAATTAGGATGGGGAATTCCAACAGAAAACTGAGTTGTGTCAAAGGCTTTTGAGGAAGAGCTTCCTCTGCTCACAGAGATGCTGCAGCTCCATCTGTGATCTCGGCCTGACCAAGGCTGGAACTGGAGCTGCCCTGGAGCAGGTGCCATGTGCCTCTGCGTGGCAGGCAGCAAACTCAAAATGCAGCATTTTTCAAATCCAAGCTCATGTCTTTGCAAATATATGAAGATTTTTGGCCTTCACAGTCCAACCATTGGTTTGTTGTTTCCATGCTAATACAAATTCTTGTATTAATAGGAGCATGGCCTTGGGTTTCTCCATCCGTATGGGAAAAAGTTACTTGTCTGATGGTAAACAAAGAACAGAAGAATTGATTCACTGTCTTCACTTTTAAAAAGATGGTATGAAGCCATAGTGAAGCAATTTTAATTGTGCCTGTGTAGCACTTGGGATCAGTAAGATCATTTGTGTTCTGTTTTTAGGGCTCGGGGTGCTCCGGAGCACACACGGCATTAGAAATGCAAAACATGACCGCATGTTCTCAGGGCTCTGTCACTGGCACATGAAAGAGCACTTGTGCTGGGATGCTCAGCTCTGAGGGTATTCTCTGTTCAGAGTGTATTTACAGAGATGTATGAATATTTGATTAATGAGTCATGGTCTCTGGAGAAATTTAATAACTGTGCTGCTGTACAAAGCCAGCTCCTTCACTGTTAACACAGCTGCCAATAGTGTCGCTGACACTGAGCCCTCTCTGCATCTCATATGTGCTGGGGAGTAAATTCCTCTCTTGCAAGAGAATCCATGGGACACGTTATTCAGTTCTCTGTTCTGAACTGTTGCAGGCTCGAGTTACAGCCCCTGATTTGTAAAGATTTTTCCAATGGAAACAAGCAGTGGCACGTGAGCCATAAAGCAGCAGTTTCGAGGCTGTGTTGTTCCAAAGTTAGTGGGAAGGTCAGTTCAGAAGGAGAATTGCTTTAAAAATTCAGTTTATAGATGTGAAGGTGGCCAGGAGAGGCTGCCCAGGGGTACATGGCTCAGGACAGGGCACAAGTTTCCCCCCCGTGCCCCAGACCAGAACTGATCTTTTCATTGTTGCTGAGCAGTTTCCCAGGGCTAATTCACTGCTAATTTTATAATTTCTCCATTTTTATCCCTAATACCTACGAAGAGATGGATTTTCACCAGTGAAGCTGGGGGTGTATTTTAGTGGTGCTACTCCAGCTCAACTGCCTTAAATAATCGGGGGGAAAGTGTCAGAAAAAGATAAATTTAGTGCAGAGGCTTTCACTGGAAGCTTTAACTACAGGTTAGAATTATACATGCTATGCAGAATTTCCTGCAACACTTTTCCTTTGGGCCACAATGCATTACAGCAGACGTATAATGAAGCTGCTATAAAATCCGTGGTAATTAAGGGGGATTTGACAGTAATTGCAACAGTGAATCAACTTAATTATTACCTGCTTCAAAGAGAGCTAACCTGATGTTATAATCTAACCTTTCCTACTTCTAAAATGAGAGATTAAACAAGTATATGTAGCATTTAAGAATTAAATCTGTTGAGATAGAATTATATTAATATACTTTTCATATACATTTCATATCTGTATGTGTGTGTGGGCACAAAGCAGCAGAATGAGCAGCACCATGAGCTGACAAGCCGAGTGTGTGCATTGATAAAACAAACAGAGCTCAGGTGGGTGCTGAGGGCAGAGAGCTGCTGTGACACCCTGTGACACACAAAGCCCAGCTCCTTGGGCCAGGGGCTGTGAGGGGGAATTGCCTTTCCATGCCTGATTTTAGACAAAGTATTCTGAAATGGATGTAAGGCTGGCTGTGAAGCTGCAGAAAGGCAGGAAGGTGCTCCAGGGCTTTGCAGTCCTGCTCACACCACCCTGGACAGGGAATTCTGAGTGCTGGGGGCACACACACACGGGAGAGGCTCCTTTGCCCAACCCTGGTTTGCTGCTTTCAGTGCCCTCAAACTAAAAAGGAGCTTCTTTATAATGTCTTGCAATGGCTTTGAAACTGGGACCTGAGCTAGAGCATTCCATGGATTGGAATTACAGAATCATGGAATCGTTTGGGTGGGAAAGGCCCTCTAAGGCCATCAAGTCCCACCGTCCCCCAGCACTGCCAAGGCCACCCCATGTCCCCAGGTCCCCCAAGGGCCCAGGGGACCACAATTCCCAACCTTGGTGCTGCTGGAGGAGTTCTACAGTTCACACACTGCTGTCTCTGCCTCTCCTACAGTGATGTCCAAACTACCCTGGCCTTCAGACAATCATCATGTTGGGTGGAAACAGCCCAACACAACATTGCTGTGACCAATCCTGGCCCAATCGCTGCAGCTCTTTCACCTCCTGCAGCAGGTTTAGGAACCCCACCCCACTCAGGGTCTACTGGCTGAGCCATGAATCCAGTCACCCCTTTGGCCTTTGATTTCAGGGGTTTGGGATGTGTTCCCTGAGAGCTGTCAGAGGGTTCCTGCCCCAAACCTTTCTCCAGACTCTGCCCCAGAGCTGTACCTGGCTGGTAAATGCAGGGGCAGGTGGGAGGTGAGAGGTGCAGTAATAGAGCATTGGCTTGGAAAAGAGAAATGTGAGCATCAGCGTCATCATCACTGTGAAAACTTGCCACAGCAACTTGCACAAGAAACTCATCTGCAAAACTTGACACAATTCTCTTCAACTGTGCTCTGAGGAGGGGCTTGGCCATCCAAGTGAAACTGTCTTAGGCCAGAGCCAGCTCATCTTTAGGACAGACTTTCAGAGATCACAGCTGCTGCACCTGCCTGAAAGCAAACTTGAAAAGTCCACCAGGCTTTGAATAGTGTTTACAGTAAAAATGGTACAAAAAGACAGTTGATCTGGGTGGTAATAAAAGCATTTCATTCTATTGCTGGCCTTGTGATTATAAATTCAGAATAAGTACCTCAGTTGCAGGGGAAAGCAGGCTGTGGTTTCTGTCTGTACAGACAATGTAACCTCTCCATCAGCAACACTCTTGGAAACTCTGGAATCCCTCAGGTGCCTGGGAACTCACCCCAGGACATGTGGCCATCACACTGTATCTCCCAATGAGCTTTTGGTTATGCTGCTCCTCCTGAAGCCACAGAGAGCTCCTCTGCCACAGCTGGGAGCAAAGACTCCTCAGGCTCCCAGGAACATTCCCCTGGAATGAGCACCAGCAGTGCCCCAGTGGTGTGGAGAAAACCATGATCCCTCCTACAACTCCACAGGGAGAAAAGGCTGAGATTCCCCAGAGCTCTGGATATGCATCCTGGGGCTCTGTAACCCTCAGGACACCCATTCCCACATGGAATGTGCCTCTTGTGGGACAGATACAGCAAACCCAGGGCTGTCCATGACCTGCTCTTCCCTCTTCCTGGAAGCTGCTGGAGCCAAGCAGAGGTTCTGGAGCTGCAGGGCTCTGTCCTGGTGCCAGCAGTGCCCCTGTGTGAGGAGAGGGAAGGGCACACTTCAAATAACAAATTGTCACTGATGCCTTTTGCTGTTTTGACAACGCATTTTAAAGTAAATGAGAGATTCACTCAGAAAAAAGTCCTTCAGGTGCATGCTCAGGAACTACTTTTTCATGAGGTTTTAATGGATTCAGGGTTGAGCTCCACTAAAATCTGGATTTATTAGAAACGCTCCATGCATTTCAATGGAGTTTTCCCCATGAATCTGGATATTTTACATTATTTCACTAGAGCTGACCCTCTGTTTCATTAGAAATGCTCCAATATAACCCATGGAGCATTTCTAATGATTCTGGTTTTACAGCAAATCCAAGGGTCAGCTGTACTGAAAACAATAGTGCTAACCTCTAGGTTTATTAGAAAAATGCTTTCTGTCTCAATGGAGCATTTCTAATAAATCAGATAAATAGGGATCTCCCACCAAAATGCCCTGCTGATGAAACAGACAAATGGGTTCCTTGTTATTGAGATTTTTTTTAAAAAACAGATTGTTTAAGAGATTTTTTTGTTGTCCTTTGTGGTGTGATCCCCTCCTATCCAGAGTTCAGGTCTTCACTGTGAGAAGCTCAGTAAATATTCCCTAGGATTGTGTCAGAAACAAGCACTGCTGCCTCAGACTGGCGGGCACTGTGAGTGCCAGCCCAGCCCAGCACGGGGGTCACCACTGACCCACAGCGGGCACAGGGCACATTTCGGTGCAGCAGAGGACAGAGAGTGTTTTTAGACCTTTGAGTTTGCTTTTTGTTCCAATTCCTTCTAATTTCAACAGGAAAAAAATGGTCATTAAATGCATAGGCCACAAGAAAGGATAAAAATGTACCTCATACAAACCCTCTGACAGGCCTCTCTGCAGCAGGTCAGGGAGGAGTTACAGCCTTTGGGTGAGGCTGTGGAGACCCATCACATCCCTCTGGGTCACCCTCCTGGTGGTGTGTGTGGGTCCCTGTGCAGGGGCTCTGTGGGGTTTGGGAGTGTGTTCCTGTCAGCAGAGCCACCTCTGTGTGGTGTGGCAGGAGCTGCACTGACAGCCTGGACAGGAAACCTTCTCCTCAGCATCTGGAACCATCAGAACAGGAATCTCTGGGCAGGAAACCTTCTCCTCAGCATCTGGAACCATCAGGAACAGGAATCTCTGGGCAGGAAACCTTGTCCTCAGCATCTGGAGCCATCAGGAACAGCAATCTCTGGGCAGGAAACCTCCTCAGCATCTGGAGCCATCAGGAACAGGAGTCTCAGCCATGCACTGATGAACTCCTGTTGATCCAGTCCAGGAAGAGTAAATGTAATGCTGTGAAATGCAAAACAAAAGCCTTGGTAAGCTGAGACAAAGCCTTCAGTTTAGAGGAAAGGCCAATGAGGTAATTTCAGTGACTCAAGATTTGGTTAGAATGTTCTGTATTTGTTGAGTGTATTCCATACTGTCCAGATTTCCCTGTGGTTCAAATACCACACACTTTCTGCATTTGGATTGCCTGTTCTCTGTCTGTGAATTGCGAATCCTGGGCTAAAAGCCAGTTAGTCTGGGTCTGAACACTATCCCAAGTCCTCTTCCCTGCACTCTCCAACAACTTCAGGAAATCTGCTGACCTGTTTCTCTGAAAACCTGAAAATAAAACACGCTGCAGTGGTGACAAATCCACAAACCCAGAGACTCCACTTTAAAAATGATTGGTGTGTCTGAGTGCTCTCTTTTTTTTTTTCCCTTATCAAGTTGATGATTTTACCCAGCAGTGAAAACAGCAAAATCCACAGTGGAGTCAAACAAAAGGAGTTTTACCTGCGGGGTGTGGGTGTGTGCCCACCTGCCTGGTGCTGGGATATGGGACTGTGGCCACGTGGGAAGATGCTGGAACTGCCCTTCACAGGCTCAGGGGGTGTGAGCACCACTGATGTCCCTGCTCAGTGGTTTGTCCCCACCAAAGTTCCCGCTGCAGCCCCAGTGCCCTCTAAATGATGACCAAGGTGTTCAGCACGAAGCTGCAGGTTGGGGCGGGAGCTGCTCGGGCAGGGGGGCTGTAGCACAACCAGCGCTGGGATTTCAAGGCTTTTCCTGCCCCAGGGGCACTGGAAATATCAGCACCAGGCGCAGCCCTCCCCGCTCAGATGAGCTCGGCAGTTCATCATGTCAAGCCGAGCTGTGCTGGGGCCTCGGGCTGTCAGAGGCAGGATTTCATCCCGCGCTCCCCCAGGCCATGCAGGAAGCCTCAAATGTTCATTTATGTTGCTTATTGTCTGGCCAAACCTGTGCGTGCTTCAAAAATATCCGCAAGTTTAGAGGCTGAGCCCTGGTTGGGGTGGTTTAGAAATTGGCTTGTTATTTTAAAAAGTTAAATACGTTTATTTTTATGAACAGCAGTGCCTTTGTCAGCTCTTAGTGACTACATAAAGCGTTTGTATAGGAAGTGTTTCCTTCTGTGATGTGACTTCCTGAGCTCAATCTCGTTGTATTTTGGCAAAGCAGCTCCATTAAAGACAAATAGCACTAATTCAGAGATATCTGTGAATATTCTGTAGTGCACGTGTTTTTGTGGATATGGGAATTTGTACCTTGACTTATCAGAATTCCCGTGTTTGTGCCCACGTATTTCCATGTTTGTGGAAACAGGAGACAGCAGAACGGTATTCCTGCCATAATCAGTGTGGGTACGAGTGTCTCTAACAAGCACATTTATGTGCTTTCTCCATCCAATATCCCTGCGTAGCCAGAACTTCATCTGCTGCCCGGAATTTCTTCCAGCCTCCCACCCGGGCTCTTCCAAACAATGCTAATTGTTTTGGAGCCGGGATCATCGATGATAACTCTGTTAGGAATTGTCACGTTGTCCATAAATATTTAGCTGGGCTCTATTTGCCGGCACAGCCCCGGATTACAGATGAAAGGGCAGCATCTGCCCAAATTAAAAGTGGCCGCGCTTTCGCTGCGGCTTAATTAAATGCCAAAATTTATCTACATTAACAACAAAGTGGCGAAATTTATTGATCAATTCACATGATATAAGTTGACAAATGGCCGGGGCAGTGTCCATAATTCTCGCCACTCGTTGGGGGCGCGGTGGGAGGAGCGGGAGCGGCTGCCCCGGGGCTGCCCGGGCGGTCCGGCCGCGCTCCCCGCACAGATGGGCCTTTGACAGTCCTACAGCTGTTCTCCTAATTGTCCATTAAGTGTTCTATTGATTCCCTGACTCCAAGTACACGTCTTTCAGCCCAGGCTATCGTGTGAAGTGGCAGACACATTCCTCCCGGAATGACAGAGCTGCCTGAAACCTAAAAATGTGTGCTGCCAGTTCCAATTGAGGAGCCGCGCTCGAAGGGAGGGAGGGAAGGGCAGGCTCGCTCGGAGCCGCGCACTGAGAGCGCCTGAGATTGGAGTTTCGCAACTTTTAGCATCAATCAATTAAAGCAGCAGCAGCAGCAAAAGTGGTAATTCCTCGTTAGGGGCCGCACGTGGCTGGCAGAGCAGCCTGAGGATCGCCGGGTTGTGCCGGTGAGGATGAGGGCTGGTTGAGGTGGATGCAGATTTTATTCTCAGCCCCTTTGACATGTGCAATGATATTCTCATTTGACTTGCAAGTTCACTTTTAGCATTTTTTTAAAGGCAAATCATCTGCAATTCCAGCTCGTGCCAGTCAGGAGCCTGTTTAAAATCATCTGCCTTTAATCTGAAGAGTGAAGGGTAAGATGCATATCTGTTGCAAGGACCATAAATCTTCAAAGAAACAAATAGCCACAGATAAAACTGTAAAAGTTATTTAGTTCTCTTCCAAAAGAGGTTTATTAATCTAAAATTTCCAGTCCATTGTGTCATGATTTGGTTATCTCACTGTATCTCATTTCCTGCAATTGTATAAGCCTTGTGTATCAAGCAAGGAGATGAGAGTCTCAGAGCTTAAACTTCATCACTTGTGTTCAGATCTATCACTAGAGCCAGGGAAAAAAATTGAAATATAAAAAATAGCCACCTGAACAGAGGTTTGGGCTGTGTGGATTTTTATTCTGGTTTCCTTTTATTTCACTGCAATGTGTATGAAGTGATTTGATTATTAAATTTAAACTGGATCTTAAACCCTGGTTAGTCTTTTTTAAAGCTTAATTCCTGGTAGGAGGAACACAAACACAGTGTTTGCAGAGTCCCTGCCTGGGAACCACCCGTGGGGCTTCTGCTCAAAATGAGCTTTATATTTATATTTAAAAATGATCATCACTGAAAAGTGACAAGAAGCTGTTTTTGATAAAGCTTAAAATAAGGAGAAATTATTTCATTTTATCTTTATAGTTAGTGGGAAGCCACTGTGCTGTGGGTGTTTAATCTCTGCCTGTTCTTTCCTCACCCCTTTAACCCCCTGCCCACCTGGGGGTTGCACCCCGGGGCCCTCTGTGTGGTTTTGTGTCTGAAAACCTTCACCCCCAGTCCCTATTCCACAGATTCACCAAGTGGGGCAACCAGATGACTTGGACCCATCAATCAAATTAGTTACAGCCTTTTAATTTAAACAAGAAGCTGATTTGAACAGAATTAGATTTTTTTTTTTTAACCTTAACCTATTTGTCTTTGGGGCATCAAATTTACAAGCAAAGGCAATGTTTAATCCTAAGAACGAGGAGTGAAAACTCAGGTGGGGATTCCAAGAATACAAATGAAATTTCTACTCATACATCAAAGGCAAACAAAGAGAAGAAAGGGGGAGGAAAAGGAAGTTAAAGGGAAAAAAAAAAAGAAAAAGAAATGGTATGTAAGGAGAGGCATTTGACATTTTATAACCAGTTTCTCTCTCTATTCCATAAAAAGAATATGTGTCAAATTAAAGAAATGGGGTGGGAAGCTGCAGAACCTGTTCCAGGCACTTCTCCTGTTAGGAATGGGAGGTTGGGGCAAACCCACCCAGAGCCCCCTGACCACGGGACCAGAACCCACCCTTTGTTCTCACCATCCAGAGGGAACTGCAGAGCCTCTCCAGTACAATAAACCATTTACTGGCACCTGCAAACACTCTGTAAACCCACCTCGGCCCCAGCTCTCAGTTACACCCTCAGCCAGTTTTTTAAAAAGATTTTTAGAAGCTTTCAAGTGTGGACTTTTGTCTTGTTGAATGAACTTCAGCTACACTAAATTTTAAGTAAATTTGTGATGACTGAGCAATATACATTGGCTGAGCTAGAATCCAATAACCCACAGGACAAATTAATTTTCAACAAAAAGGGCAGAAACCTCAAGTGCCATGAGTATATGGAATCTCAGCCTATCTCTCTGGAGCCATTTTTGCAAATCACTACAGCTATTCATAATCTAAATCAGTCTCCTTTAGCAGCAGAAAGATCTTTTTTCATGACAAAACAGAAGATGACATTCATTAGTGCCTAACTTGCATAAGCTACCTTAAATTTATTGGTGCTCTTATACTTATCTGGGTAAGAATTCCTTTGTCTACAGCTATAGGAAAATTCTGGACGTGCTACTTAAAAATATAAATTGTCACTTTTATCAGAACTTTTGGCAGTTTACTTTATTTTAGAAGTAAAACTGGTGGTTAAGGTTTTAGGGCTTCCAAAGGGCGTTGTTTCAGTCACGGTTAATCTGCACCCAGGATGGCAATGCTGATCCAAGGGAGCAGCTGGACAAAAATCCAGGGAACTGTCACTGCCTGGAGCACCAGGCTCTGACTTTTCCCTGGGTTTAAGAACAACTTATGGCACTGCAAAAGAATCCTGTGACTTACGTGTGGATTCAGGGTGGAAAGACAAACCCTTGGCTGGTGCAGCACAGGATTTTCTGGGCAGTTCTCCCTCTTCTCCTCTGGTGGATCATTTCTTACATGGAAGGTCAGAGAATCATATCGTGGAACCCGGGAATGGTTTGGGGGGTGAGGGACCTCAAATCCCACCCAGTGCCACCCCTGCCATGGGCAGGGACACCTCCCACTGTCCCCTGTCCAACCTGGCCTTGAAGTCCTGCCAGGCCCCACCAACCCCTGCAAACACCCCACACCCTACGGGGGCTGCAGGGCCTGATCGCTGTGGAAATGCACATCAAGGCAGTGTACAGGAAATAAAATACAAATGGATTTGCTTTAATGGGATGCAAGTGAATCCTGATCTTCATCCACCTGTTTTATAAACTCCATTTCCTGTCTTGGGTACAGACTGTTAATTCTTAAATGCCTTGAGCTTGATGTTTCCTGCTTGGGATACAACTGCAGGAGGCATCGTGACCTAAAGATTGACATACACGTCATTTGTGCAACTGCTCTCTATTTCTTTGTGCAGAAAAAAGGTGGAATAAGCATCTGTGGCAGCCTTTGTCACAGCCTGGGCAGAGCCAGATGATCACAGAGCCGCTCTTGCCTCAAAACACACGAACATGACTTCGATTATAATTTGTTTTACAGGGTGAGAGTGGACAGGGATGTTTGAGTGACAAATGAGAGAGATAAAATAATGAGAATGGTGCTGGCTGTGCCTGCTCTCTGTTCCTGGGTGGAATGACTTGCTGTGGTAGGTCCCACAACCCTGGGAAGTCACTACTTAAGTAATTCCAGCCCAAGGCAACAGAGGAGACAGTTCTCACAGTGGGGCAGAGGCTGCTCTGATTCTTGTTCCTACCAAGGAGGTTTGGTCCTGGCAAAGGCAATGAGGAAAGGAGGGTAACACTCAGCTACAGAAAACACTTCGGCATTAACATTATCTTCACTAGGAAATCAGACTAAAAGAATAAAACAAAATTACCCATCAGAGCCTCCCACCAGGAGCACAACTGTGTCCATTCATCACGCACAGGTCCTGTCTGGGAAGGAGAGTGATCGGATTCATGGCTGGAAAACACAACAAAGGTTTTGTGCTGTAGATGGGAAAATTCTTATGAATTGATTTGCCCATTTTTCCCCCTTAAATTCAAGTAAAAGTCCAGGTGAGCTCTTATCTGGGGCCATCTCTCTGTGGAGAAAGGCAGCTGTGTCATCCCTGTTTTATCACCTCCAGGCTGTTCCCGGCTCAGCCTCGGAGGGTGACCTTGGCCGCTCCTTTTCTTCCTATAAAGTGGCAGTGGGGCTGTTTACTCCCTTCCCCAAAGTGCTTGGCGGCTTAATTAATATCTGCCCTGAGATGCTCACAAGGTGCTAATGTGTTACTGTGCACCAAACCCAGCCTGGAGCTCCAAATCTGGAGCAGGAAGGGGCTCTGAGGGGGGTGCCAGGAGGGTTTGGGGTGAGTGGGAGATGTCCTGCACTTCCTGGGAGTCCCCAGTGCAGGGACCCTCCCTCTCTCCACAGCAGATTCCCATCCAACTCCAAACCCCACCCAGTTACTCTCCTCCAGGCTATTTCCTTCTGGAAACAGGGAAGTGACACTGGCAATGGAAGAGGAACAATAAATGGGAAGGATCACAACTTGCCCCATGAGATCTGAAGGTGGACCAGAAATCCTGGTGCTCCTGCACACCTGGAATGAGGAATCTGCAGGTTATTACCAAGGCCTGTGGATCATGGAATGTGTGTGGGCGTGCCCTGGTGCCTCGGCCCAGCCTGGCCATGCTCTGTGCTCTGATCCCCTGAGGGGTGGGGTGGGGTGGGATGGGGTTGGACAGGGTGGCATGGCATGGCATGGCATGGGACAGGATGGTGCTGGTGGTTAGTCAGGAGAAGCTGCCAAGCACCCCCTGAGGTACAGGCAGAGACTGCAGCTCACAGAATGTGTGAGGAGAACAAAGTCAGGTTCTCAGCCCCCTCCAACCACCCTCCAAAGGAAGTTATCCCAGGGATTGGGAGCAGATCCAATCGGGCTCCATTGGATCTGCTCATTATTGTCAGGTTCTAACCTGGAGTCTCCGCAGTCTCTGAGCAGTTTGTCCTTCCTTTGGAAGCTGATTGAGAGCTCACCAAAATGGCTCAGGTACGAAGTTGCCATGGCTGAGACTCTTTCAAAGTGAGCCCAATTTAACTCCAGTTGTGCCTGGTTGGGAGGGAATCTCTGCTGTGATTTGGCAATCTCAGGGTGGTCCTGAGGGGGTGGCATAAAATAAGGAGGCGATTCCCTCCCGCCGGGCTGATGGGTCCGCAGCTGGAGCTGATGGTGCTGAAATGATGGTGAGAGTTGTTTAAACCTCTGCTGGAGCTGCCACATCCCAGCCTGGAGGGGATGGAGCTGAGGGGCAGGTGGGATGGGTCGACCCACCCAGAAACTCAGCAAGTTCTCCTGGACAATGATGAGGCTCCTGGAAACTGAAAGCAGAGGGATTCAAACTGTTCTTTCAAAGCATACGCTTTAAAAATGAAGAGGAACACAAGCACTGAGGCTGGAGGTGACACTGCAAACTGTTGGTTCCCACCTGGTTTTTACAGCCTACAGAAAACCCAGGGAGCCCACACTGCCCACCCACTGCCTCTTTCCAAAAAGATTTGGGGAAGTGACTCAAACATTGGTTAAAAATTTAATAAAAGCATTAATAAAAAAATTAAAAATTCATCAAAACATTAATAAAAGGGAATTGTATCATCTCCAACATTTATGTTAACCTGCAACAGAGCTCAACTATTTCCCAAACATTAAATACTCCAAATGCTGCAGGAGGAAAAGAAGGATTTCTCTTAGGAGAGTGTTTGGTACACAGAGTTGTTGGACTGTTGTGTTTTCTCTGTGTTGTTTGGGCCTTTCCCTACCAAGGGTTTCTCTCCCTCTGCTGCAGCTGCTCAGTTTCTCTCCCAGTTTTCCCTGAGACTTTCCAAAGCCCTCAGAATGAGGGGTCTGAGTATTATGAATGGATTTAGAACAAACCAACCCCCAGAGAGCCCCAAATCCAGTGCCTGAGTCCCTCCATGCTGTGTCTCACCAGAACCACCCACGACTGACTGTTCTGGGCTTGGCTGGTCCTTTCCAGCTTAAAATAAAAATAAAGGCAGGATGGCAGCAAATTTCCACTGGGTCCTTTTCCTAAGTAACATAGAGAGAACAATACTAGAAATAATTAAAATAAATTAGACAGTACCCTCCTATACACAGCAGGGTTTGGCAGGAATTACTCTGTGTGACCAAGTCGTGTGTTACCTGTGCCTGCACTGACTTCATTTTTTCCAGAGCTGGACACTGGGTGTAAACCAAACCTTTGCAATAAATAAACCAATAATCCCTGTGACTTGTGCCGTGGTTAACGTGCCCGTTCCCCCGCACTTCACCGGCGGCGAATGAGAGCTCTGATTAAACATGATACAAAAAGAGCTTGCAAGGAGCTCTGTTTACTAACATTTCAATTTCTATGCCTCATTTATTAGACTTAGAATAAAAAGGTTAGAGGGGTGTTTGGGATTGTCTTTAACCTTGATGATATTTCCACTGAAGCAGCATAATGGCTCTTAATTGCTTAAGTGAAGAGAACATGTTGACATGTCCTTCTTTGTGCTTAAAGCCCTGTGCCTAAACCATTATGCTAATCCAAGCATTATACACACCAAAGTATTTATGGGACTGACACAAGTGATGTTGCAGGTAAAGGGCTGTGAAATGGTCTGTAAACAGAGAGAATTGATTCCGGGCCCACAGCGATGCTGTTAAAGTCACAGCCATTGAACAGCCAACCCCACGATTTCCATCCGCATTGTCGCGCCGGGCCCGGCGGTGTCACCGGCTCTGCCCGAGATCACACGGGGGGCTTTGATCAGATGCGAACCAACCACGGAAACCCAAATTAACAGGGACGCGAGACTCGACTGGGCCTTTTTTCCCGTGTGTGCAGCAGTTTTGGTCACAGAATATTCAGTTGTAGCCTTTGCTGAAACAGGAACACGTTTGAAGAGTTTAAGTTGCTCCTGCATTTCTCCTGCTCAGGAGCACTAAAGGGATCACAAGGAATGTGGGAATTATGACCCCCTGCTCGAAAATAGAGTCCCATTTATTTGCTTATTCACCGTAAGAACTGGGTAGATTATCTGTATTTTCCTCCTCGGGTCTAAGGCTAACAAGGAGGTTTCACCTGATGCTGAAATAATTCATTATCTTGCTTGATTGGTCACTAATAACTCATAGTTTTGGGCAGAATTTTGAATACATAATTTCATTTAAAACCTGCATCTAATTTATTGTTTGCATTTCACGGATTTCAAACACCTAAACGAGACTGAGCAGCTCTGCCTTTATTTCTGGTCATTTTTATTCCTGGCTCTGGAGTATTTGGACT
>JAOXXN010000120.1:29202509-29215377 GCA_026770055.1 Myrmophylax atrothorax
CTACAAGCTCTCAGAGATCAAGGGATAATAATTAAAAAAAAGGGCTTTTCAAACTTTGAGCCATCTGTGCAGAGTTTCAGTGTAATTTCCCAATTTAAAAAATAATGGCCATCTTCCCTTGGAAGAGTTTTAACATCAGTAGTTCTTCCTACCTTTTGGGCAGACTTGCTGCTTGGCAGGGAAGCGCTCAAGGGTACATGTTCTGGCATTCCCACAAAAGCCCATCTAAAGTTGGTTGAGTTACAAGCTTTTGGAAAAAAATCATCAGTCTAGAGAAGCTCAGGAGGCATTTAAATGTCTCTGAATTTCATGAAGACTCCACTTATGCTGGGCAGAGATCCAGCTTGGATGCTCCATGGTTGCAGCTCTGAAAGCTTCAGGTGGTGCCAGGGACAGAGACGGGGCTGGAAAACCCACCAGGGGAGGGAGGGATTGCCCCTCACACCTGCAGGAGCTGATCCTGCCCCTCTGCAGGGGGACAGAAGCTGCTTCATTCCCTGGGGGAACAGGACATGGGTGGCTGGAGACTGGGAGTTGCTGCAGGAACAGACTGGAGCAGGGTAAAATGGATCAAACCTGGAGTAGTGTGGCACCAATTTCCCAAGTATTGCGTGTTAACATGTCATGGAATCCCCATCCTCATGCCCTGCCTGAGTCAGAAAAGTCTGGCCCACTGGAACAAACCTTTCCCTAGATATTGAAATGGGGTCTGAGATACCTGATCTGCCTCCTGCAAGGAAATATCTGGGAAGTAAAATCACCCACATGCTGGTCCATGTGCTCTCTGGCAGGTTGTTCATAGAATCCTCTAATGTTTTGAGTTGGAAGTGAATCTAAAGATTCCACTCCACCCCCTGCCATGGGCAGGGGCACCTCCCACCAGACCAAGTTGCTCCAAGCCCTGTCCAACCTGGCCTTGAACTATTGCTGCAGGATTTTCAATATTGTTAAAAAAATGGTTATTCAGGGTACAAGAATCCAGAAGAAAACAAAACCCACAGTGAGGTGACAACAGGGCCTGAAAGAGGCACAACTGAGTGGAAATGGCATCACCCAGAAAACCTGAATACATTTTTCCTGGCTGAAATGTGTTTCATCAGGCACCTTTAACATTGAACTTTGGGTACACTGTGTGCACATGAACATATTTCACATTCAAGGGTTATAGGATAGTTAATAGAATTAATATGCAGAAAACAGGTGAGTATGAACTTGTATCTGATCATCCATGGCACATCAGGTACAGCTGGTGGCATAAGGAAGGCAATTTCCTGCACATACCACTCCAGTGCTGGAGTTTCTATTATTATTATTATAGCATAAGTAAATTCTGGGCTTTAAAAACTCAGAAAAACCCTTGTAAGAGATCAGGGTGCTCTGAGCCTTAAGGGGCATCTGAGAGAAAGCCAAAAGCAGTGTTTGAGGTTGGTCTCAGATTGTGTTTGTTGAAGATGAAATGTTCTCTGCTTATGCCAGGGGAGGTTTAGGATACAAGGCCCTGCTCACCTGGATCTGCTGCTGGTGAACTGGGCAGGAGGCACCCACAGTCCTGGTGTCCAGCAGAGCTGCTCTGGGCTCCTTGGGATGCAGCACAATCTTCCTGGAGTGCCCCAACGGGACACAGAACATCTGGGGGTTGCAGCATGGAATGTGCTGCCCCTCTCCCCTCCTAGGGTTGAAAGGAAAATATTTAAGCTACTGAAATACAAATATGAGTGGTCATTAAAATTTGTGGAATAGGTATTTATTTATTCCCCATAAAAACTGGGAATTAGAATAGGTCATTGCAAAGCTGCCCCATAAAGGAAAATGCTGCTTCCCTTGGCACCCAGTGGTTTTCTTTGTGGAACTTTCCCATTAGAACTTTGCTGGGATGTCCCCTGCCCCTGGAGCTGCTGGGATGCCCCCCTGCCCCTGGAGCTGCTGGGATGTCCCCCTGCCCCTGGAGCTGCTGGGGTGTCCAGGTAGCTCCAGCCGAGCAGTTCCCACATGGCTTGTGGGTGATCCCTCAGGTAAATCCAGCACAGGGTGAGCCGCTGGGAGGGTGTCTGTGGATCCTGTGGGTGCTTCCCAGGTTTGTCAGTGTTTTGTCACACCTTTGTGTCAGAAGCACCAGAGCACTGTGCCGGCCCTCAGCAGAGTCCTGGTTGGCAGTGCCAATCACAGGAATGGCACAGCTGGAAAAGCCTCTCCCAGCTCTCTGGTGCTTCTGGCACTGCCCAGACAGCAGGTGATGCTCATGCAGAGGTGAGTCCCTCCTGTCCTCCCCCTGGAGCTGTGCTCAGCCACAGGAATCTACCACATCCACAGCAGAGAGGAGGACCTTGGAAAGTTGTTTGGGTTCTGGAAGCTCCTTACATGGACTGTTTTTTACAGAAAAACCCCAACTCTGTCATTATGTTGGTATCAGCTCCTGCCTTTGGTGTGTGAGAGCGAAGTCTGACAGTCTGAGGGTGATGTAATTTAAGTATTTTGGTACAGCACAATGGAACAGAATTACTTTTCCTATTATCTTCCCAAAGTTATTGAGAATGATATGAAATATAATCTCCAGGACAAAAAAATCAAGTTTTTTTTTTTAAATGCAATTTCTTTTGGCAGTTTATTCCTCTGTTATTCATTCTCCCTCTTTCACGTTGTGAAGGCTTTCTATTATGAAACATTCTGGGGGAAAAAAGGAACAAAAAAAAAGTATACTACTTCTTTAAAATATATTGCAAGAATCCTCATTTCCAGATTTTTATTGCAGCACTAGCTGGTATTCTTGCATGCAGTTTTGTAATTTATTCTGAACATTCCACTTAAACCTTTTTTCAATAGCATGATTTTATTAGAGTCAGCTCACTGGACTTTCCCAAAAAGGTATTTAAGATCAAATAAAACCAGTGCTTGGAAAAATATCATTACAATATGAAAGCAGTTACAAAAACATTAGTACTGCAAAGTTTTATTTCAAATGGCTGAGCCTGCGTACCCCAGGTTATTGCACTTCTACTTCCTCAGACACACTCACTGGAAAAATGGGAAAAACTGTCATCTTAGCAGTTTTTACCTGTTCCTCAAGAAAAGCACCCAATTTAGAGGGAGGCAGTGGGTTTTTTCCAGCACCACCGTTAATAAGAAGAGCAAACCATCCTTTGTTCCTGCACTCCTTGGCTTTGCAGGGGATTGTTCTCCCCCCTGGCAGTGGCTCCAGAGAGCTCAGCCATTCCCCAGGGGAGGGGATTTGGGGAAAACTCTGTCCTGGGAGTGTGGCTTGGGAATAGGGGAAAAATCTGTGGCTGCCACACCCAAAAAAGGTTCATTTCAGGGTGATTTTATGTGTATTTCCCACAAAACACCCCCTGGGATCTTCCAGCAGGGCGGGTGCTGTGCCCCAGTGCTCCCAGTAACCACCAGCACCATTCCCACCAGGAAAGCAGCTGGAAAACACTCCCTGACCCACAGCCAGGCAGGGAGGGCAGTTATTTTCCTTGTCCAAGTGTTATTTTCATCCCAGAATCCCAGAGTGGTTTGGGTTGGAGGGACCTTAAGGACCATCCCTGCACCCCCTGCCATGGACAGGGACAGCTCCCACTGCTCCCACTCCCACGGGCCCATGGATTGGGAAGGAGCCCATCGGCTCTGGTGGAACTGGAGCTCAGCCTGATCCTCTTTGGTGCCTTTGAACTTCCAAGGATGCATTTTAAACCAGGTCTGTTTGGGGGTGTTCCTGCCTGAAACCTCCCTTGGGGCACCGATGGTGGTCAAAGAAAGAAATCCTAAAACTCAACCGAATCAAAGTCTAATCCAGAGTATAAATGAAAAGGCAGAAATAAAATTAATGGAATTTTACTTGCTGTATCACCAGATTCTGTGACACAGGATTTTATTTTCTGTTCTCTGTACCTGAACACTTATATTTATTTTTTGGGCCCCATCTGAGGGGGAAGCACTTCTTGTTCCCCCTTTTCCCAACCCTCTTCCAGGCTCTTTTTTCCCAAGCAGCATTTGGAGCAAAGCAGCACCAACACACTTAAGTCTGAAAATTTGGTGCCATGTCTGGACTTTTAAATCCTCTTTTAAACTCGCATCTTACTGTTCATATTACTTTTCTAAGTAGAAATATGCTTAAAAAGTAAAGTCTTTATTGCTTCTTAAAAGGCATAGTGCTCTGTGATAAATTCTCATATTTTGACTGTTAATATGTTTGAATGAAAATTATTTATACATTTTGGTGAGGTTGAATGGTTTTCATTTGATTGCTGCCTCTGGAAATGAAAGCAGAGTAGCAGGAAATTTCCATGTCATGCTGTGATGTATATCCAGATTATGAGCTGATTGTGCAGCAGATGAACACCAAGTAAAATCATTTGCATCAAACTGTGACAACTGCAATTCCTGACAAGGCCTCTTAGTTTTTTGGGCTATTATCATTGTACAAGAATATAATCTATTGACAGCAGGGCTGTTTAATACATTTAAAGGCAGACAGTGGAAGAAATCTTAACTGTTTTCATTCACCACTGCACAAGGGTGCAGCTCAAAAGTGAATTATATTTAAAAATATGCATGTATGATGATAAGATGCATGACATTCATCAACCTGTTTAGTCATGGTTAAGCTGCTCTGCTGAAGATCCAATATTACTGCCATATGTGGGCTGGAATAGAGACATGAGGCTGCAAATTAGATTATTGCCCAGCAGAAGTGAATAAACAGGGGAAGACATTCTTTCTTCATCTTTCTCAGCCTTTCCTCTGGTTTTAAATCCTGCCCTTTTGTGCTTCTGGAGGGGGTTTTGCCTTATTGCAGCTGAGCAAATTGAAACTTTTTAAATCTGCAGGAGTTTTATTTCCTTTTTCTGTGGTAAAAGAGCATTCCTGTTTTTTTCTGTAATAATAAAAAGAGTTGCATTTGTAGGACTTCCAATAGCAGCTGCCTCTGGATCAGGATGCAAATGAATACATTACACTTTCAATATCAGTTATGATTTTTAAAATCATTGAGGTAAATTAATTAAGGTATTAAAAGAGAGAACTGAGGCACAACTATCTAATTGTGAAAAAACCCCTATTTTTGTGCTTGTGACAAAATTCTGCAATCCTCTCCAAGGTCCAAGGCAAGGAATTTCTGATCTACTCGTTTTTTGGAGCCTGGAGAGCACAGAGAAACACACCCAGAGAAACCCAGAGTTCATTTTATCATGGAGGGAAGAACTTGGGCTTGTTTGCTTTGCTGTTGGTTCCAGCACTGACAATACATAGAGATGGAACAATTAAAAAGTGCTAATTGTTACAAATCACCCTCCTGACTCCTGTTTGCTCTCAGCACTTCCCCTCAGGTGAGACAAAGCTCTCAGGTGAGTTTTCATGCCAGAAAATCTGGGAAAGGCAAAGGGAGCACATTCCTGGGTTCTTTCCCCCCCCAGTTGTGGTTTGTGGGATGGAACAGCAGCCCCATGAGCGGGATTTTGTCTGTCCCCTGATGGTGACAGGGGAAAGAGGAGGCATTTCCTACCTCCTGAAGGGCTGGTGGATGTCACAAAGGCGTTTCTGTGGAAGCAGCACCTGCTCTGCAGCCACCTCAGTCCACGTTCCCACCAGAACCTGTTCCTGCCTTGGCCCGCACGTCCTGTGGAGTGCAGTGGGCTCTGGAGGTCCCAGGGGGCTCTGGAGGTCCCAGGGGGGTGCTGGGAGCTGTAAAAATGATGGGAAATAAAGAAAAGTCACCCAACAATGTTGCAAATACAGTTTTCTGCACAAATCCAGGATATGCTCCTAATGATCTGTCCTGCCACTGTGCAAATCCCATTGAAATGGGATTTAATTCCATTAAAATTAACTCCTGGTTTGCTTCACCCAACTCTTCAAATACATCCAGAGTTTCATCTTCTACACAGTGTTTGGGGCAATGATAAAAAGGGGTCATTTTTCAGTGGATAGGAAGGTATATCAGTCCTGCTTCAATAAAAGGGGTCAAATCAATCTGACTGGGACAAGGAAACTTTACCTGTGTTCATTTTGGTGGTACAGAAAAACATGAATAAATGGTTATGGCCAGTTGGGTTTGTGTCACCCAAAAATAAAGAATTCCTTCTATGCATTATTGGACTTCTTCCCTCCTCCAGGGAAGGTTTTGGTGACAACACACACCATCCTGGCCCCAAAATACTGGTTTGCCCCTGGAGGTGCTCACACTTGGGTTATCAGTGCTCAGGTAAGATGAAGTTTCTGTTTCCAGTGCTACAACACCTACTGCTGTAACAAGAAGGGTGAGAATGCCCCAAAAATCTCATTACCATTCAAGTGTGTGCTTCTCCCCTGTCCAGCCTCTGGTGCTCTGCGGTCACAGATGAAATCTTTCATTTTTATTGCCATTTTTGATTCATCTGAGCCCAAAATTCTGCTCTGTGGGTCAGGAGGGTCACACACAGAGCATGGAGAGCCCCTGGACTCAAAGAGGTTTGCTCTTCCCCCAGTCCCTGGGTCATCACCCCCGTCCTGGCCCTGGAGAAGGGGCCACCTTGGGGTGCCACCAGAGAGGAGCTGCACCCCAGGGCAGGGCTGGAGAGCTCCAGAGCATTCCCAGCCCCTGGATGGAGCTCCCCTGGCTCTGTTGGGCTCTGGAGGGGTTGCTGTGTCCCTAACTAAGCACCCACCACTTGGGGGCCTTCAAATGCCAGTAGGAAATCCAACCTGGTTTTATGGGATCCTCCAGAGGAAACCTGGAGATTAAACAGGGATCAGGTTTATGATGTTCATCCTTTTTGGAGCTGAGGAGCAGCTGTTGCTGCACAAAATGATGAACATTTTGGGAGAAGGGCTGATTTTAAATAACCAATGTAACTTGTGGAAGGAATTCTGGCCACTGAGTTCCTCTGTCTGGGGCAGTTTTTGGGACCACACCATGCCAAGTAAAGCAAAGCTGGTGATAAGCAGCTTGGCATTTATTCTTTATGGAGGAATATTTGTTCCTCAAAGTCAGACTATGTGGAATATTAGCATTTGAATAAATTATTCAGCACTTTCTAGAGAAGGCAAGGGAAGAAATCTTTGCAGCATTATAACGTGACAGTCTGCAGGGGAGCAGGGAGAGAAGCCTGTCATTTTTTCTTCAATTACAAAAGGCAAATATTTATTATTTATAAGTATTCGCCTTGTATAGGCTTAAATGTTATTTATGAACCTGTTGCATAGTGATTTTCAATGTAACTCATTATTTTTAGCCTTAGGGTGTTGTAAAGGAGCATGGATATATTTAATGACACTCTGCTAGTCAGCGCAATTACACTGTAATCATTATGTAAAATGTGCTATTAATTAAACCAATTTCTAGTTAGAACATTCTCTTCTGCAGGGCTTAATCTTAATCTCTGGCAATCCTTCTCTCTGTTTTTCACCCATTAATTATCTGATTACTTTTTAAGTTACATATGATAAAATATGTTTTTATTTTTAAGCTTAATATGCTCAATTATTTGTATTTATCAAGCCATTTGCGTGAATTATTGAAAAGGCTTTATTTGCCAAACAAAAGGAAGGGAAAAAGAAACATGACACGAGGAGCTCTCTGGGACTCCACAGCAGTTTGATGGCTGACAATTGCTGCTGAGCTGCTCTTTGGATGTTCTAAGGCTGAGTTTAATTTCCAGCTCAGACGTGTCCCCTCTTCAGCCTTCTCTTTTCATGGTAATTACTACACAGAAATCTACACTTGTTTTTAAATGCTTCATTTATACACAGAGGCAAATCTCCATATTTCACCCCATTGGACTGGCTCTTTATTTTTTTAAATGTAGTTATGCTGAAACATTGCTCAGTCTAAGTGCAGATGACATGAACACCAACGGAATAATTAATATTAAGACATTATGGTGCTTTACAAATTAATACTGTTACCAATTCCAGTTAAAATAATTGCATCCACATGTCTACTTCACTTTAGAAAAGGGAAAAACCACCTAAATTTGAAACCATCCTTGCTCTGCTCTGCAATGACCCCTTGTGGAAAAAACACTTGGAAAGAGGAGGAATCATCTCCAAAGTCTCTGAATATTCCCTGGAAATGCGAAGTTTCCTTCTTGCCATCCTGATGGTGAGGGATTATGGATTATTACATTAGCCTGGGAAGAGCTGGGTAAGTTTTGTTCTGAAGTCCCAGGGTTTGGGAGGTGTCCCCACCAGGGTCTCTGCCAAGGCAGCAGGTGTGGGTGGCCCAGCCCTGGCTCGTGCCCAGCCTGTGCCAGGGAGCTCACAGGGTGGTGTAAATCAGAAATACCCATTTCTGGCCCCCACCTCACTCTCTGGGCTCACAGGTGCCCTGTGGGACAGGCCCCTCCGTGGGGTGGGAGCTCCAGCTCTGTGCCCTGTGCCGGGGTTGGCACAGGAGGCAGGTGGGCAGGGGGCACCTCCCATCCATGTCCCCCTGCCGTGTTCCCCATGGATCCATCACACTGTCTGTGTGCCAGGAGGCTCCCAGCACAACCCCAGGGACTGTTCCCACAGGACCAGCTCCCCCATGCCCTGGAACTGGGGGAGTGGGGACCTCTGGGGAAGGTGTTCTGCAAGTTGGGGCAGAGCTGCTGGACTATAAAGCTCCTTCTCCTTGAGAGTGTGAGTAGAGAAGAAAACCTTCAACTCTTTGAAATCCTTTTGCATTTCCCAAGGAAAATTCAAGCCTAAAATAGCATTTCTGCAGCCTGAGCTCATGAGTCCAGGCCAGCCTGCTCTGGCCTTGCTTTGTCTCCACCTGAGGACACCAGGAGTGTTCCCACCTACAGCACCTTCAGGACAGGATTTACAGGTCTATCCCAACCCTTTTCTCTTTGGGAGCCAAGAACCTGAACAGGAGTGGAGTGACTTGACTCTGCAGTGACATTCCCTTAATGGGACACACAGCCCAGAGGGGAAGGGCTGGTGGGAGCAGAGGTCACTGTCTCTTGCCACCCTGAGGGTGAGCCCTGACCTGTTCTGGTTGGATGTACCAACACCTCGGGAGGTTCACCAGCCAGGAGAGAGAAGAGGAGTCTTTGCTTAGATACAGAATTCATTCTGGTTAGTGCTGCCATTTCTGTCCTGTTGACACTTTCTCTACCACTGTCCTTCTGACCTGAGACTTGTTTGGCAATGGGTTTTGTGCTGCAAGTGGATTAGTAGAGAGAAAACCCAACTGCAATGGGACTGAGCCATTTTCCAAGAGCAGGACAACTCTGCTTCATTCAAGGAACTGGTAACTGCTGGTGTAATCAGCTCCCACTGGGAAACCTGGATTTGAGGTCAACAAACCCTTCCATCTTCACTTACAAGAACACAAGACAGGCAAACACACCTTCCTGCCATGTTCTTGCACTGGTTTCCAGCTCCTTCTGCCCCTTCTGCTTTCACTAAACCTCCTTAAATGCTGTTTTGTCCAGTGAGGTGGAAGCTCCAGGGAAAGCAGCAGAGAAAACCAGGATTGGAAGGTGCAAAGAGGACTTCAAGTGCCTCATTTCTCATTCTGGAATTTTTCTTATGCTCCCAACCAACCCAAGGATGTTCTGCACCCTCCAGCTGCTGCCTGGCCCCAGTTTGCTGCATTCCCTGGCACAGCCCCAGCAGTCTGGGGGCTGTCCTTGCCTGTGCCACAGTCCAGTCCCAGCTCAGCCAGAGCAGGGCCCTGGGGCTGCTCAAACAGGGCTGCCATGGGCAGGCAGGGGCTTTGGTGTTCCCACAGCTCCAGCACCAACTGGAAATCCCTGCAGGACCCATTGCAGCATTCCCTGGTTCTTCAGTGTTACCTGATGTGAGAAAAGCAGCTGCAAGGGAGAGCAGGGGACAGTCCCAAACTGCCTCGTTGTGCCCACAGGACAGCACCACACAAAATGTGCCCAGGAACAAAGGGCATAAATTCCATGGTGGAAAAGTAGGAACTGGGGCTTTAGGACACAGGGCACACCCACTGCCCTTCTCCCCAGCACAAACCTGCCCAGCCTCAGCCTCACCTCACTCAAATCCATGTGTGAGTAGGAAAATACATAGGAATAATGTCCAAGGATAGTCAGAGACACGAATAGGACAGGGATGAGGAGGCCAGGCCTCCTCTGGGGTGCCATGTGCCCTCCATCAGCGTGCTCAGGGTGCAGGGAGCAGCGGGTGGAGCACAGGAACTGCTGCTGATCCTCCTCTCCACATTGCTGAGCCTCTCCTCAGGCTGCTCCTCCCTCTCACAGGGAGCTCACGGATCCAGCAGCCGGTCCCTCGCCGAGAGTCCCTGGCAAACACTTCCCTGCAACTCTATTTTTAATATACATTGCTGACCCTAATGATGGGCTATTGAGATGAGGGCAAGGAATGTCTGATCAAGTGGAGATTAATTTTTGACTGCGCTGTCTGGAATTGCATGAAAATGCACTCCTTTTTCTATTTAGACTCACAGGATGCTTTGATTGATTGACTAGTTTACAAATGAAGGTGATAAAATTAGGTTGAAGACCACATACATTTCTTAAAATGAGTCTGGCTGGTCGTGGAGACAATGAGGTTTGGACAGATTGTATTGCTGGTTTAGGCAATCTTCTGAACATGTCAAGATTTATAGACCTGTACTGTAATGTTACAATTGCAGCTCACTGATATAGGTTTCTTTGCAAATTCTTTCCCATTTTATTTGAAAAAGGCCATTAGAGAGTTATAGACTATTGAAAAAGCTTTTTCTTTGCTAACCCTTAATAAACTCTTCCAAACAAGGACTACTGCATTTTTGTATTAAATTTAGACCAAAATCTATAAAACATGTTCTCCCAGGTTTGGATAATTTGATTATTATTATCTAAATGGAGTTATGGTTCATATTGGCTTGCTGCAGCACACGTAGTAAATAAAAGGTAACTTAAGGTTTGTACAAGACCTTAGGACACTGAGGATGTCTCACTGAGGATGTCTCATTGGGATTACTGGATTTTGGGAATGGGAAGTGCATTTCCCCAGGCTGAGGGATTATAAAAATAAAATCCTCACAATGCAGTGCTGAAATTAATGTTGCATTGAGCTAGAAACAAATTACTATTAACATTTCTTTCCTCTTACTGTTGCACAAATACCCGGAGAAGCCTTGGGATTTCCTTAATAAAACAGACAAGGTTTACCAAACAAATGCAAACAGACAATGGGTTTCATGCAAAATTAAAACCCATGATGACATTAAAAATCATTACAGGAGAAGAGCAATAGATAAGATATCAAAGCTCTCTATGAATTAATAATAAATCCTATTTTATACATTTTGCCGTCAGACTAATGTTATCCAAGAACTTTGTCAGTGATGTCCTGGAGAGGGGGCCTGGTGTGTTTGAAATGTGAGCTCCTGGGTTTGTTTTCTTGCCTTATCCACCTGAAAATCCACCAAAATGTGATGTCTCCGTGTGTTTGGAGTGCCTGAGGATGGGAAGACAGGCCAAGGTTCAACATGCACAGCTCTCAGGACAACAATAAATACAAATACAGAGCTCAGCGAGTCCTGCCTGGGCAGAGGATGCTCCAGCATGGAACCAGCCTGGCTCCCTCTCCTGCAGGGAATGGGTGCAGAGCTGTGGGAGCAGCAGGAGCATTTCAGGGATGGGAGCCAAAAGGGAATGCTGGATGTCACCAGGACTGTGAGCAGATGGAAGAGGCTGCTTTAATGAGAGCCCCGTGGGAGCATCTCCACCTCCCAGGGGAGCTCAGAGGTGGGAGGGCCAGACGTGCCTGTGAGCCTCCCCCTTCCCTGGGCTGCCAGAGATCCATCCTTTGTTGGGGTGCAGCAGCAAATCCCAACTCCACGTGCCTGGGGATGCTCCTTCCTCAGCCAGTGGTTCTCCCTGCAGGCCCTGGCAGAGCTGCTCCCTTCACTACCCCTCTGGCATCGGCCAGATTGTCACTTAATCAATTAATCAATCAATTTACCTGTGCCTTTGGGGGGTTTGCCTTTCCCCAGCCCAAGCACAGCATCCCATCCTTAAAGCCCAGCACTGATGGGGCTTGGGGAGGGTGAGGGTCACGAGCCAGGGTAGAGATGAAACCTGAGGTGTGGGGCAGGAGGGCACAGCCGTGGGGCAGCAGGGAACAGCTGTGGGGCAGGAGGTTTCTCTCACCCTGCTGGTTTTAAAAAGGTTTAAAAGGAGATTTGCTATGAGAAGGAAACAATAAATATATTGAGTCTGAAATGAGCTGGGTACTAAAGACCCAGTGGGTGTGAGGGTTGTTTTTCTGTAGGGCTCTGACACTGTAAATAAAGGTTATTACAAGAAGGGATTTCTCAGGCCAATGGACTGACCATATTCTGAGCTTTGCCCTCTGCTGCAGGTGGTCCATGAGGATTTTCAATATAAATAACCTCCTGTATATTAAGGAAAAATCAGCATCAAGCAGTAGAACAAATGCCCTCCAAATCTAATGCTAAATTTGTGGTCACAGATGAGCTAATTTTCTGGTTTTGTGTAAGAAAATCAGTTGTCTATTAAAGACACAGCATTAAAGCAGAAGAAAAGCACAGCTTGCAGGTCAGAAAGGCCCTTGATATTCCTGCCTGAAGCAGGATTGCTTCACTCCATCTATTCTAATGCACTTGAAAGCAGGTTCACCTCCTCCCCACCCACCGTAATGGGAGCGACTCCTGTAATAGCTCTGAGTGTTTTCTGGGAATGTCTGAAATCCTCCAACAGAGGCATTTAAAGGTTTAGCTATGTTTGAAATCCAGCTATTTTTCAATCTCCCCAGCCAGCCAATCCAGGGGCCTGTTGGTCTACAAGTGTCTGCCATCTTTCTCTGATTGTCAGTGGGAATAGACTGATGGATCACTTCCCTGTGTCACTGCTCCGGACTGGTGACAATCAGGGAAATGATTGTGTCTGCCTCTACACAGATCTGTAAT
>JAOXXN010000120.1:29222849-29237849 GCA_026770055.1 Myrmophylax atrothorax
AAGGATGAAACCTTCGCTCTATCAGCTTTTGTTCCCCAGAACTTGGCAGGAAAATGATAAATCTTTCCACAGGTGGCATAAGCAAAAACACAGACCAAAATGTCAACACTTTCAATTCCAGATACACACCTCTCTAAAGAGCCTGATAACCACAAGAAGCTGAGACCTTGGTTCTGGCAGCCACGTGTCACGGCTGAGCACCCAAAACAGGGCACCCAGCACCACTAATGATACTTTAACACCACGGCTTCCCCTCCAACATGAGTCTCCTAATTAACTATAAAGCACAGCACTGCTGGAAACCCACTGATGAGCACGAGCAGCACAGTTGGGATCACACTTAAGAAGCTAAGGATGATTAACCTTTGCCTAGGTTATAAAATGGCCCATTTACGAACTGTGGCTACTGAATATATCACCTCGGTATCCATCGGGTTATCGAATGAGGAGCTACACAGGATGTTGGGGATGATGATGGATATGTGGTTACAAACTGCTTATGAGAAGTGGAAAAGCCACTGAAACATTAGTACAGATTTAAATAGGTTTTTCCTCTTTGTGTTTTCTGGGGTTAATTCATGCACAGGTAACTGCTCTCACAACTTTAGCAAGGGGCCACCTTTGTAGCTGCACCAAGAAACATCCTGCTGGTGTTATCAGTCAGACTACACTGGGCCCACGTGGGGACATTTAGTTTTTATCTGCACTTCCACAACTCCTTTGTTTTCACAAGTTCGGGGAAAACTTCCCCAATGCTACTTGGAACAGGTTCTCAGCCTAAATTCCACCTCCTCCACAGGCAGATTTTAAAGACAGTATCCTTAATTTTCTGAGCCAGAGCTGTGGTTTCAGCCTGTAAACACCTTTGTTTCAGTGCAGCTTGGACAGATACAAATTCACCTGCCACAGGTGTTAGACTTCAGGTAACAGCAAAATGTGAACTTCTGGGCTAAAGCTGCCACTTCCAAGGACTGTGAGCCCAACCCTGACCCTGCCACTGGCCTGGATGAACCTGTGCAGCACCAACTGCACTGGGGTTTCTGCTCCTCTCAGCCCTCTCTGCCCAGGGGAGCAGCCTCCTACTCTGTGTTTGCCCCCAAGGGCTCTGTTTCATAACAGAACTGATTCCTCCCGGCACAAATCAAACCAAAGCAGGACAAAGATGGCACTGGGATGCTCAGGTGGGATTTCCAGTTCTCCCAAAGTTCAGAGAGGTGGCTGGAAGGGGGGATTTTGGTTCAGCCCCATCTCTGCTAATATGTAAGTCTTAAAGCCTGAAGACAAGACAGTCTTCTTTCAAATTTACAGCAGTCTGTGTTTAAAAACCTGACAAACCCAAAATGGGCTCCCCATAAAGCATCGTGGCACAGCCCGTGCAGTGTAATGTAGGTTGTGTCAGCATTTCCATTACACTCCACACTGCTATTTTTCAGGGGTTTAGATCTTGGCTATAAAAATCCACCTGGGCCTGAGAGTTGGCAAGTTGGAATTTCAGCAGCAAGTTGGAATTTCAGCAGGGGACATTAATTTTTTCAACTAAATTTGAAAAATAAATGCCATTAAAATTCCTGACAGCCCAGAAAAACTATGTTTGGGGATGCTTCTGTTTTCCAGTTTCATTAATATTTTTCGAATTTCATCACTATTTTTAGTCCCTGTTTTAAGGCCTAATAGGTAGATTCATTTTGTCTGGAATTCCATCCACCCTTGTAGCTTCACATCTAAAATTATTCTGGTCCCATTATACTCATATATATAAATATTTTTTCCTACTGTTTTTTTTTTGTCACGTCCCTTATCCTGTTTCTAAACAGTGAGCCCCAGGCTTGTCTGCTCTGTGTTTTCCTCAGTGTCTGGAATTCCATTTCCCCCCATATGTTCACACTTTGCCCCGTTGTTTGCAGACACAGACAGTGAAGCTGCTCCCCAAAGCTGGGGCTGTCGGACCCCCCATGGATCTGCTCAGACCTGGTTGTGCAGCTCCTGTCACCACACACCACCTCGGCAGAGTTACAAAGCTCTTCTTCCCTGGAAGGAGCCACCGCTGGATTTGCAGACATTTGTGTGTCCAACTGCAAGTTTTGGGGAGCTTTTCCACTTTATTTTCCTAGAAGGTGGATGGGAAATATT
This sequence comes from Myrmophylax atrothorax, assembly GCA_026770055.1. NCBI lineage: Eukaryota > Metazoa > Chordata > Aves > Passeriformes > Thamnophilidae > Myrmophylax > Myrmophylax atrothorax. Next base: position 29,224,980 of record JAOXXN010000120.1, read on the forward strand.
CCAAAGCAGGAGCCACACAACCATGGTGCTGAATGTATCATGTAATATCTACTTTTCTTACACACTGCAAGGGTGACCAGAACTCTAAAATTAGGAAACAAGGATGGGAAAATAGAGATGAAGAAACTAAAATTTACTGATGATTTCAGGCAACATAATACCCAGACTGTGTTGTATTTTGTTTTCCCCTGGTCATCCTTGGAGATTGTGAAACTTCCATGAGTATGGGGCAGTTGCTCCCATTTTCACTTCCAGGGGATTGGATAAAATGAAAGGGATTAGAGACACTGAAATCAAGGTTCTCAAACAATGAGCAATTAATTATCATTATTAGTTCTTTCTATTTTAATGATACCCCTATTCCTCAGAGCTTGATCAGGGATGTATTGAGGGAACCACTACGTAAACACACAGAATAAAGCTGTCCCTTTTGACACCAACCACACCTACTGACTATTCACAAATTAGGGCTTTGGAAGATATTCCTCCATTCATAGTGTGAAATCCAAACAGCCTCTTGGCAGAGCCACGATCTCGATGACTTACTGTACTTCTAATTCCCACCCTTCAGTTTTAGAGCAACTACGATGCTACAGCTCCTGCCTTCCATCAGATTAACATTTGTGCTTGATTTTGGAGCCACCACCGTGAGGATATTTCATTCAGATGAAGGGTCTAACTCTGCTGTTCCCTTCAGCAGCCGTCCATAACTCCTACCAGCGCTGCAGGTGTGCAAGTGAAGGATTGCTCCGTGGAACTCGTGCTCTCCACTGAGCCCTGGCACAATTAAATGCGCTGTGCAAGGTCAGGGTTTTGTCTCCCAGGCTGGAAGGGACGAGTCAGCACAAACTGTGCCCGGCTGAGAGCAGCGAGGGGAGCGCCTGGAATAACGAGCTCCTCGGGCCCAGGGATGGTTTATGTCTGACTCATCACACAGTCCAAATGCAGACCCACAGCCAAGGAACACATTTTTTTTGGAAGGGATCTACTGATAACCAGAGAAAGGATTAGTCTCCTGTGTGGCCACAGAGCTCTGATGAGCATCCTCGGGCTGCCCTTGGAACGTCGCAACCTGTCCCGCTGTGGGTTTGTTGGATTTCCCCCCAAATCAAAGGCTTAGGTTTGCTTGTGCTCCTGTTCACTGGGATCTCTCGTCCCTCAGTGCCACTCTGGATTTATAGGAAGGATTTCATTTCAACCCCATTCTTAGCCTGCTCTCCCAGCACTACCCTTTGCTCCCACTTGGCCTTTCAGGATCACACACCACTTGTAACCACGGAAATCTCCTCCTGTGGTGCCTTAGGATGTGCCCATCTTCCCCCTGAATTTCTAAGTAAGACCACAAACTATGTAAATGAACACCCTCCCCTTCTCTCCAGGCTGTCTGGATAGATTTCCAAGCACCATAGCTATATTCCATACAGCTGCATCTCCGTTCACTTGGAACGGATGGAAAAACCTTTTCCATTAATGGATTTCACTGTGTTGGAGACTTACAGTGTAATAAACCTGCACTTCTGTTACTCTAACAAAGTCTAAGCCAGAATTTACATAGAAGGGTGGTGGAAAAGCATTTGGATGATGGGAGAGGAGAAAGTTAGGCTGGACAGAATGGCAGTGGGGTATGAAAGTGATAAATAGAGAGCAGGGAAGGCACAGGTAACACGGGTGGGTTATTACTGATAGGAGGGGGAGGCAGCAGGGAAGAAATGAACTGGAGTTTTTGCTGGATCCCAGCTTTCCCAAATATCTTCATACACAAGGCTGGACTGAAGGTTCTCCCTGTATTTCAAAAGGGAGAGTTAGGGAGATGCTGTAGAAAGTACATCCAGGCAAGAAATGTGAAGAAAAGGGCTGTGTGGTGAGTTGGAAGCCAACTAGCCTGGCTGGAGAGAGAGGCAGAGCAGGAACATCAGGCAGGAGGGCAAAGGCAAGGCTCAGTGGGGCTGCTCTGCCCTGAACCTGCTCCCACAGCCTTGTGGTCACAGCCAGGACAAGCTGTGACACTGGGGTGTCTCCGTGCCTTGGTGAAGAGCTTCTCCCTGTCCTGCTCCCCCGAGCCCACACACGGATGGGGTCACAGTGTGGGCAAACGCCTTTGCCTGCTCTGCACAGAGGGAGTCCGCCTCGAAGTGTGTCCCTGCCACCAGCAAAGCTCTGCAGAGAGGGCCATCGGCGCCTGCTGGTGCCATGGCAACCGGGTGAGGGCAGGGAAGGGGCTGCAAGGGGCACGGAGCCATCAGGGGAGTCACAGCCCTGCAAACAGCCGCTGTTCTGGTGACAGCGAGGAGCACAGGGGCGCGGTGGGAGGCTCCCCTTGCCCCCGGAGCACCTGGGGTGAGGAGAGGTGAAGATCTGAGAGCTGATGGCACAGACAGCAGCAGCCCCAGCGTTGCTGGGTGTGACACCTCACCTGTTTATTGGTCCTTACCTGAAAAAAACCCCAACCTAAAAAACTTTGAGAGACAGACAAGTTTGCTGAGTTTGGGATGTTTTCCCACAGGCTAAATAACACCTGAATGAAGGGAAGCAATACCAACAGCTTGGCACTTTTGCCAAGGATGTCTTGCCTAAATCAAAAAAGTAATTGTTATTGCCCACTGAATACTTCAAAAGTAGTAACTTACCCATCATCCTGCACCATTTTTGTGTTCATATGTCACTCAGTGTAAACATGTCTGCACACAAACAATCATCACTCCTGATTTCTGGCACCCCTGGTTAGCTAACCCCTTTGGGCCAGCTCTCTCCTGGGCAGGTGTGATGACCTGGGATCAGTGCATGGTTTAAAGCTGCCTCCTGGTTTCCAGCCCTTGCCACAGCACAGGCTCCACTGTGGCAGGGGAGCCTCCCCTGGGAGGCAAACAGGGAGAGCCCAAGCCCTGCTCTGGCACCAGCTGCCATGGGCTCCATTCTATGGCCATGTGCCAGCTGGGAGCTACCACAGTGTCAAAACCACCCCCAAAGGGCTCTGCTGTCACTTCAGGGCCACCCAAAACCTCATGATGCCAGTCAGCACTGCTCTGCTGCAGTTGCTGCTCTGGCATCACTGTGATCTGCTGACAACACACCTTCAGGATTTTCCCTGCTGCTAACAGAGCTTTAAGGTGTCACTTCATTCTCCTTGCTCCTATTTTCCCCTTTTTGAAGGTATTTCACATAAAATTTAAAAAAAATAAATAAATTAGCCAGCACTGTGTGGAAAAGCCCCAGTGCCTCTTCCATCCTCCCATGGAAAGGGGCTCAACACGTGGATTCCAGGCCCAGTTAGAGGCTGAATTTCCCTGGAGTCACAGGTGTTCCAGCACTGGGTTTCAGCCTCTCCAGTTTCCAACAGCTATTCCTGGCTCTTTCCTCTCCAGGTGGGCATTCCTGGTTCCCAGGTTTCTGTCCCAGGGAGTATTCATTTTAAGGAAGGCTTGTGCAGGGTGGGTTGTGCTGGGAACATGGGTCAGCAGCTGCAGCTCCAGGATGCCTGTTATTTTATGGCATTTTCTTTCCCCTGAAACACTACTGGATGTTGGAGCCAGCGGCGGGAAAGACCATCATCCCCCCCATTTGTCACCAGGTTTGATAGATAGTATTCCCAAGCCAATGCCATAAATGCTGTTTGGAAATTGCAAAGCCAGGCTCCTGCCGCTGCTGGTCTGGCCAAAAAGAATTAATTTATAATCATGAATATAAATTTCATAGATAGTATTATTGTCATTCTGCTTTTGAGTTATGGGACATATGGGGAGTGGCTTGTGGAACAGAAGCAGTGTCACCATAATTCAGGGGAGCTCCGTGGAGGATCGTTCTATCTATCACACAGACATCAATCAATCAATCAATCAATCTGCCACGTTAAAGGGACAGACCTCACCCCTCACAAACTGGCGGAAGGAGGGGGCAGGTGTTGCTGGTTGTGCTGACTAAGGCTGGGTTTGTGGCCAATATCAGCCCCACTCCAGGAAGGTATTTGCACTGCCCTCTCATCAGCTGAACCGTGTTTCCCATGTGCCTGCACACATGTTGTTACAAACTGCCCCACCACTCATGCAGGTCCCTGTCCCACCCCACTGCCCTCTGCTACACCCTAAACTGCTGAGCTCCCAGTGAGTGAGAGCTGACAAACCTCAGCAAACTCACTGTGCTGCCTGACATGATATCAATTCAGGCGGTGCCCAATACATTGAAAGGTCTCTGAAATGCCATGAATTAGGAAGCAGATCTTTCCCATTACCGTGTCTCGGTGCCTCCCAAAGGCTCTGGGCCTCGGGGAGGAGTAAAAGCCAGCAGAGCCTCGGTGGCACAGAGCAGGCAGGGGGTGGCTCTGCAGCGGGGCAGGGCAGTGCAGGGCCCTCGGGGACAGCCCCTGCCCCGGCACAGAGGCGTCTGGGAGCAGAGTTTCCAGTTAAGCAACCTATTGTTCCCTGGAAGGCAAAAACAGGATTATTCCTGTGGTGCCTCAGAGCGCAGTTTGCCAATCACCCAATCAAGGGACATGTTCACTTGGCCATGAGTGAGGGCAGTACCCATAATATTTTATTGCTGTTAAGCCTTGACTTTGCATGTTTTTATATAGACTATAGGGTGTTTAATAGCCATGCAAAGCCATGACTTTCTTGCATGCATTACAGATGGGCATAAGGGGATAAATCCCACCTGGCTGCCCACGCTGACCCTTCTGTATAATGGAAAATATGCAGCTGTGCAGCATTTTGGCACTTGGGGTTGCCTGAATGGGTCATGTGTGCAAGATCCCATCCTTTTTGTGAAAATGGTAAAAAGTTCTGCAGGAGTTTGTCACAGAGTTGTCTGCGGGAACAGTTCGTGTTGAAATAAAGGTGTTGGATTTTAGAAGCCAGGAAGGAAAAATTATGTTTTCAAATATGCAGAAAAATAATCCACCATCCAAAATGGTAAAGACAATGAGATGCTTTTGGCAGAAGGAGGTTTAAATACACTCCCATAGTTTAGTGCCATCCATTCAATTTTACAATTGCAGGGAATAATGTTTCAGGTACTGGTACCCAGAGAGACAGGGTCAGGCTGGGAAAGCTGCCTCCCCTCTGGATCAGGACCAGGACCAGGGAGGTGTCTGTGTGTTCTGCATCAGCCATATGTGAGGAGAGGGAGTGTTCCCACCCTGAACCTGGATCAGCCACCTCTGGCACTTGGGGCTGTGCCAGGGTGAGGTTGGTTAATTCCCATGGAATTGAAATCCCAGCGATTTCTCTACGCTTTGCTATAACTGTGCATGGTTGTTAATTGTTTCTATTTCCATGGAATATCTGTAGTTGGAGCTCTCCATTCCTCTCCCAGCACAAGGCAATTATGATCCTTGCCTTCCCTGCAATTCCAGGTTTTCCTACTGCTTCCCACAGTGGATCCACTCAACGGCACCAACTATTTTCCGACTTCAATAAAAACGCATTGAGAGTCAAGATCATCCCTTAATAGTCCACATGTCTATGTAATAACCTGCTGCACTGTCAGGAGGCACAACCCTCGTATTGCACTCCCAAGAAGTGTTGTGCACTGCCATCCTACCTATCGATGCACATCAGACATGTCCATGTTATTCCATATTCTGTCCCTTCCAAGGAAAGGCTAAAGGAGACAGAGGGTGCAGATCTTGTTAGGAGCAGCCTCTGACACCATCACTATCAATTGTCTTTTGTCAGCACTGATCATCACCTCAATTATCTGCTGTCCAGCCTACCTGATAGGTTTTTGCAAACCATAACTCTGGTGTGGATGAACATGGAATAATGACAGCTCAGGGCAGAGGGATAGAATACCAAAGAGAGGAACCTGGAGGTGTCACACCCCCCCAGACCTCTGCCTGTGCCCCGAAATTCATCCACTGCTGCAACCACTCAGCACATCCTGTTGTGCTCTGAAGACCAACTCTACACACACAACCAGAAAGGGCTGAGTTAAATGTGCCTTGTTTTCTTTTCCTCTTTTATTTCATTCTCAAGCTGTTAAATGGGGAAAAAGTCTGGAAACACAGCAGAATAGAGTACCCAAAGCCACACCTGGTAAATAGGGTTTGGCAACTCATTCAGAAATCATTACTGTATGCTTAAATAACAGGGAAAGAAAGCTGGTTTGTAAAAGGGTGTCTGGCATAATTTTAATTTAAAGTATTTTTAATAATAATTCCAATACAACACGTTCAACCAAGGAGTGTAAAGAATCAAACAAAAACTTGTATGGAGCACATTGGCATTGTAGCTGTAGATTTTCCCTGATTCAATATTCCCCACAACATGAGAAAATGGATTTTAGTGCAATATTAATTGAAGTTTTGCCAGTATAAGGTTCATGAGGTTAATTTGAAAAGAATACATTACCAATATATTTATAGCATTTAAATAAATTAGGATTACACTTCACACATCAATAACAGCTGTTAAATAATATTTTTATTCTATGTAAATTCTATCCATTCATCTCTGTTGTATAACAAATGACCATAATTATGGTGCTTCATTGGTAGGAAGGTCATTGGTAATCTTGTAATTTCTCATTGGTGTAAAAGGGGAAAACAGAAATGTTTGTGATGAATGTATTCAACCTTTTGCATACTTTGGTGACTGGGACTATGCATTAAAATGCAGCAAGAAATTAAGTTCTTCCCTTACACAGCATTTTTAATCTGGTGCTGTTGATTTGTTATAACTGAGGCATTTGCAATGCTTCCTCAGAGGGCTTTTTCCTGAAGAGTTTGTATTTTCTTCCTTAGAAACTGAGAAGGTTCAAACATTCCCAACTTCCTCCCCCCTCCAAAAAAGCCCCACTAGACCAAACATCACAAACCCAGGAGCTCCAGTCTTTTCTTTTTTAACTGGCAGCCCAAATATTTTGGATTGCTGAAAAATAATCGAACTGATGCTCCAAAATCAACTTGTAAAGAATGCCTGAATAAAAGTGAGAAAACAGACTTTGCTGGTAGTGTCTGCACTGAGATTACTGAGCTACACATGGACATTGGGATTTTTTCCCCTAGTTCTTAATTTTACACAGAGATTTGCTTCTCACTTCCAAAACCAGAGGAATCCCTGTGTTTTCTGAGAATATATTTAGGAAGATGAATTTCCCTGCTCTAAAACAGAATCTAATGTGATTCCAGCAAGAAAATCTCCTGTATAGCTTATTAAAATATACAATATCTTGTCTAACTCAAATGCAAACTTTTCTAGGTGTCAGTGCATAAACACACGCTCCAGTTTCTAGTGGAATATATAACGATTTTAAAGACAGGACATAAAGATGGGCTGTGGATTGGTAATTCACAGGGAGGGAAATGTTGGAGGGGTATCACTGCACACACGGGCCCTGGGCAGCAGGGATTCAGGCAAAGGGAGTCCTTTCCAGCAGAGCTTGATTTAATCCCATTATTCTAATAAAGTGTGATCAATCGACGCAGCAAATCGCAAGGTCTCGTTCAGCTGCTCGGCCGGCTGGGAGTCAGTGGATACCACGGAGGAGAAGGGAGTTAATCAGCTCCTGGGCTGTAATCCCCACTTCCTGCAGGCTGGAGTGTTGAAGGAGGGCAATTTGGGAGCTGTCTTAGCATAAATCTCCAGCAAGTCTGTGTCTGCCTGGGGGAACGAGCCCCTCAGCATTCACCGAGACACGCTTCAAGGAGATTCTACTCTTAATCCAATTTACTCAGCCGAATAAGTCCCACTGCTTCAGCTTGCCAACAAATTAAAATCCAGCTTCATAAAAACACCTTGAATTTGGAAGGTATTGGCTGGCCTGCTAGACTTGAAACTTCATTTATTCTGGCTAACTTCTCAATTATCTTCCCAGCAGTGGAGATGTGTAAAAGTGCAAAAATCAATAGGATTCTATTCCCTTTCTATTGGAAAGGGAAAAATTAATGAGATAGGACACTCTCTTAATCAGAAATAAATGTTTTAATTCAGATAATGACATAGTTTTCCCTCGCTGAAGGATGACAAATGCTGGGCTGCACCCCCAGCAGAAGCAGTTTCAATTTTATTGTAAATATAAAAGGTATTGATCGGTGAGATGCACAAACCCTATTGCTTACAAAAGCCATTCAGGGGGACTGGGAAAACTATTAAGCACTGGGTCAGAAATCAATAAACAACACTGAAATGTAGCAGAGGTCGCCCTAAGGCTTCGTGGCATCTCAGAAAGCCAAGTGGCAGAAATAGTGACAGAAATGTCTCTTGTGGAGCAATGTTAGGGATGAAGGGGTCATGCCTTTAATCTCCTCAGGGCTCTGACAGCTCCGTGGCACAGAACTAACGCAGTCCCTCCTGCTGCCCTGCATTTAAATACATGCTGATTCACCCCACAGCCCCGTGCGAGGATTGGATTGGGTTGTGCCAATAGATTGGAAAATATTGGAGCAGTATTTGGCTCCAGCTCCACTTCAGTTTTAGTGGGAGGTTTGTTTGTCTGCTTCAGGAAAATGGGGATACAAAGAAGTCTCTGAAATCAGTATCCTCCAGTATGTAGTTTTAAAGAGAAATTTAAAGAGAACATTAAAAAAGGTCAGATTTAGAGATAAAAATAATAATTTAGAAATAGGAGGGAGGTTGGTATAAAATGGAACAGTATCACAGCAGCCTGATTTTTCCCGTAGAAGATGCTTCCATTAAAAAGGGATTTTCCTGCCAAAAACCTCTGGCCATGCCTGAACACATCACCACCACCCTGAGCCCTTGTCTGGTCTTTGGTCTGAAGGTGCCAGCTCTGAGCCCCCCCTGTCTCCTGAAACACCCCGGGGAGCACATTCAGCTGCTGCTCCACAAACCAAACCCCCACAATGAAGAGAACCACCAGCTGAACAGGTCTCTCTTCCCCGAGCTGGGAGCCGATTTTCCCTGCAAGACATTGATTTGAAAGGCTTAAAGCAGAGTATTGAAACTTTTAACAACATCATTCCAGAAGCAGAGTCAGAGCCAAAAAAAATAACTAAAAGCGAGTGACTGTACCTTGTGCTCCGGGAAACGCAGCGTCGCCCTTGACATGGGTGTGATTATGAGATTGGTGAGGGTCAGGTTACCCATCAGTAGGTGAAGTGTTCAGGTGCTGAGGATTTCAGTTCCATCTCACCTCAGATATTATGTCAGCTCCGTGTCATTCTCATCACGGGGGATGATTTGAGGGCTTGCAGTGTCCCCTGTTATTGCGGTCACTTGACCCCAGATGTAACTTGTGTTTAATACCAGCATTTGAACAAAGCCCAGAGTAGCACCCGCACCGGGAGCCACCACTTGACCTTTCCCAGCCTGGAAGGTGCCAATTGGCTCCAGCCTTGGGTTCCTCTGCCCCCTCCATTTGCAACAAATGAATGTTAAGGCCTCAATGAATTGACTCACATTTGAAGTTGTATTTTTTCATCGCCACAAGCGTTACAAAATTGAATCCCCCTTTTTATCTTTAGGCCTGAAATAATGGTGTTTTTCCTGTTGCATTTGGTCTGGGAGCATAGGAATGGGTTTGTTCTTATAAACAGCTCTGCCACGTGCCAATTTTAAGCACTTGCTATTAAGGGAGGACAGGTAAGGAGCAAAGTGCCTTTGCTCAGTGAAAAAGGATCACTTTGTGTTTCTTAATGAAACTGATCCCTCTAATTTATGAATCATGCCTGACTAAACCTGGGAAGGAAGTAGAGAAAACTTTTGCAGACCATTTAAAGGTTGAAAATAAACCCCATTTAGTCACAGTATAGCAGGCTAGAAATACAGTGTCCTACCTACACCACTGTGTTGGTGTCACTCAGCACCTCACTAAGCACAGCTCTGGCCATATAAACATGTTACCAGAGGGGGATGTGGCTGCTCTCAGTGACCAACACAGACCTTTTACAGTTCCTGTTGTCCTGATGTGATCACTGCTCAAGCTGACAGCAATTTTGGGATGCCCCTCCAAGCTCCTCCTTCCCCACCCTGGACAAGCCACCCGGTCGATATCCAGATGCTACTAAAAGTGATCTGCTGTACCAGATTTATTCCAGGCCTGCTGGATACAGGAGGGAAGGGAACGTTTATGAACGAGGAGCTACAGGGACAGGGGAGCAGTTCTGTGTAAAACCTGGCTGAGATCAGTAGCCTGATTTCCAGAGGTACAGTCCTTGGGATGCTTTGGAAATCAGGAGTCTGAGCTGGGACTGAGGAGCAGCAGAGGGCTCTGCCTGCACTCCCACACTGTGACCCCGCAGGGACAGCCCTGCAGTGGGGCAGTGGCACTGATGTCTCAGGCAGGGCTGCCCAGGGCTCCCCCTGGCACATTCCTGGGCCACTCTGCCAACAAGCCAAAATGCAGGGACCAAGGACTCCATGGACATTCACCTCTCAGCTTTGCTACTCCGATTTCTGGGAAGAAGCCTCTCAGTCAGAACAGGCTGAGGTGGTGATGGGTTTTTGGGTGAAGCAGATGCCATTGCACAGGGAGGATCACAAGGCCTGTCCAACCCACCCCTGCCAGCCTATTTTCCATCACTCCTCGCTAACCAGGAATGAATTCAAATGTGTGAGATGATGGGCCCATAACAAATGTTCTCATCTCTGTTACCTTCCTAAGAAGTCCTGAATTAAATTAAAGTAATTATCTTTAAAATTAAAACACAAAATGCAGTAGCTGCCTTCTGAGAGGAAGGCAGGAGAGAGCACAATCCGTCATCCCCATCAGCGCTCTGGCCTCCCTCTCTTCCCCTAATGAGTACTCTGGGCCTCTCCATAATCCATCTTCATATCCCTATTATGCCAGGCCCACCAAACTCTCATACATGTAACTCTTCAAAATAATGGCTTCAAAACTGGCAGTTCTAGCAGGACAAAAGCACACTCCCCAAATATTCACATTTCCAAGTGGCTCTGGACACCAAGGTTTCCAAAAACACACAAAATATTGCATGACGGGGACAAAATTGTGAAGGCTGGAAGTGCTGCAGTTGCTATTCCTGCCTGGGAGGTTTCTGGGCTGGAATCATTATTGGAACACAAACCTTACTGCCTTGGGCTGACTTCTATTGAAAATGCCAACAGGACACTGTTTCTCCTGCTCCTCCCTTTGGCTGTTTCAGGTGGGGACCCAAAGTCCGAGACTGGTTCCTATTAAATAAACCCCTGCCCAATGCATTTAACAGCTGCCCTTCATGCAAATCTTTCTTCATATTTATTTATCAGAGAAACCAACTGAAGATTATTATTATTTGGCTGTCCTTATCTTTTATAGAATAGATAACACCTAAATCGATAGCCATTAATTGGGATAACTTGGCATGTGAAGAACAACATGGAATATTCGAGCCCCTGCTGAACTGAGGGTCCAACTATTTCCATACAAGGTGGGTCAGTGAGGGATTCAAAGGGACTGGTGCCTGGGATTTCCCAAAAAAAGACCTTAAAAACATTCAGCTTTGGCTGCAGACTCCACAGTGGTGTTCTGTGCCTCCCCCAGCCCACACGTGTCACCCTCGAGCCCAACCTTATTTACGGCACTAGCAATAAAATTTGCTTTAAATTTAATGAGATCAAGTGTGTCCTTCTCTCACATTAAATGAGAAATTTTAACAGTGCATTCTGGAGGAAGGACAAATTTAAGCATGAGCTTAGACTTAAACAATTTGCTGAATTAGCACCTGAATCTTTGGTCTTAATTTTAGTCTCTAAGAGCTTTCCTCTGACTGCGCAGCAGTTTCAGCAGAGAAACCCCAACCCTGGGCAGTTCAGCAGCACCAGAAGCATTGACTGGCTGTAAGGAATTAGCTGTATTTCTCCTGCTCAGGTGACAGCACAGGCTGTGCTGGGAGCACAGCAGTGGCACTGGGAACAGCCACTAATGGAGCAATGGGCACAACACTGCCTGGGACATGTAGGAAGATACAGTATCTTCCTATTGCAACCATTTATGGTCTAAATCTCGATATTCTTTGCTGGAATTCTCTGGATTCAGTCCTCATTTCTGCTGGGTACTGGGGATGTGCTGGAGGCGAAGGGGGAGTGGCTGCTGTGCTTAGAATATTCTCTGATTTCAGGACTGGCTCAGGTCAGCCCCATTTACTCTTATTTTTAAAGGCCAGTATTACCAAAGGCAACCAAAGCACAGCAATTGGAGGTCATGTGGATATTAAGTGGTGCCACCCCTCGAAAAAAATTTCCCATTTTATTAATTTATACTGGAGGAGTTGAAGGCAGGGATCAAACATCTTAAAGGCTAATGCTGTGCTCTATTCCAAACAGAGCAACACAGCCCTGGCAGTGCCTGCAAACGGCAGAGATTCACTCTGAAAAAGCAGCTCTGTGGGTTTGGGTGTCCTTGACATTTATAATTTACAAGAGGATGATTATTAGCAACAATATCCACACTCACTTTGAGCCCGAAATAGTAAATGTCACTTTATTCTCTCCCCACCTGAATGTGATGCCAGCAGACATCTGAGAAATTGCAGGAATCCTGGAGATAAATCAACCCACAGCTCCATATCCAGCTTGACCCTGCTCTGTTCAGACATGGCAAGCCCCCAAAAAGGCAGGATGTCTCTTCTAAAATAAATGGGTTTCTAGGACTGTGAATGTGCCCATTAATTTCAAATAAGATGTTGTGTACATAAAGTTTTTGGAGTTCTAGGATAATATTGTCCTCCTTATATCCAGTGTGGAGAGACAGATTAGCTAGAAAAAGGATTTTCCACACTATCCAATTCAAGGCAATTGCAGCAACATGTGGAACATAAATAGAAAAGCTTGGAAATGTGTTTTCCCTGTGTAGAAAGTTACTAATGGGAAAAAAAGGTTAATTTCTGCTGTTTGTCCCGAAAATATTTCAATATAGATGTTTAGAATGGCTCCCTGTGTTCTGCAAACAGCTTAAAATTAATGATTGCATTATTTG
>JAOXXN010000120.1:29244239-29256494 GCA_026770055.1 Myrmophylax atrothorax
AACCAGGTGAAAGAACCCGATCTGAAAGGGAAGTTTTATTTTTTATGCCACCCCATGCAAGTATCTGGCTGCACATATAGGTATGTGCATGTTTTCCTTGTAATTGATACAGGAGGCCAGGCTGCATTAAGAATTGATGGTTACTGTATACGTGGTGTTACAGTCACTCCAGAGAGTCTATGAGATCCAGCTCCCTGCTGAGCACACACTTATGTCAATATTTCTGTTAATTGTTGCATTACAAATTGTTACATATCCCAGCGGTGGGAGTTGGCCTTTGTGCCTGCAGTGGAGCTGACAACACCTACACACGGTCTCAGGAGGCCTCACTATGTTGTGGGATTTGCCTTTTGAAAACGTTATCACAGTTTATCAGCCTGGTGCCATTGCAGGCAGCACTGACAGAGCAGAGCCCCCCACCACACCATGGGGCTGCCTATTCCCATGGCTCCCTCCAGGCACCAGCACCTGGAGCTTGGAGCACCTGCACGGGATCACCAAACCCCATCACATGGACTTTGATTCCCTTCCAGTTTCTGCATTGCTCAATGACATGATTTTTGTCCCTAAGTGCCAGTCCCTTGGTGCTGGTGCAAGGTTCATTAGTGGTGCTCTGGTGGTGTGCAGGCTCCTGAATGGGCCGTGCTCAGTAGAGGGGATATTTTGATTGAATCTTAAAAGTAAATGTATTCATTTGGTAAAACACAGTACTGTTATTGACTTCAACCCACTCAAGACCTGCAGAGCCAGGTGATAACAGAATAACCAGGTGTAATTTTGTGCAGGGATTGCTGAAGGAACGACCCCAGGAGTTGGCTCCACCAGCAAAGACTTGATGGCTGCAACAAACCCTCACTGTGCCTTGCAAGCGCCAGCCACCAGCAAAGAGCAGGACAGCACATTTCTGGGACATGAGCTGGGATAAGCAACATGAATAGATTTTCCCAAAGTGTTTATGTTTGCTGTGCTCTCCAACTGCCTTAATTTCTGGCACTCCAATGAAGAGGAACCTTTCTAGTATGAACTGCAGCAGGACAGTGACAATCCTCTCTGGTGACAGATGTACTGGTGAACAGGCAACTTTACTGTCTCCAGTGGATCTGAATGAATTCCTAAATCAGGGGGGCAGGTTTTCCCTAGGGAAAAGAAAAGGGGTATGTAGTGGGGCAAGGCGATTTCCTTCTCTCCACCTTTGGGAATCCCTGAGATCTGGAGGGGAAGCTCTGCTCCTCAGCATTCCTGCCCAACCCCAGCATCCTGCCAGTGGGCTTTACTGGGGGCACTGGGGAAGGCGACTGGTGTGCATTGCCCCTGAAACCCTCATAAATAGAGATTCCACAACAAGGAGACTCTGTGCAAAAGGCTAATTACAGCCTGGGGCTGCATTAACCTTTAGTGTGGGTTCCCCACTGGGACCTTTGTAAGCCTTTGAGTGTGTGAGTGTGTGTGTGTGTGCACACACAGACCTGCTCCTGTCCTTTATTTCCCCATTCTCCACCCTGCTCTCCCACATACAGATGCTTTTGAGGTACAGAAAACCTTCACAGTCCAAGGATTTTTTCACTGGGAAAGTCAAGGAAAAGACTTAGTGTGGAGCTGAAGTGGCTACAGAGTTCCCTCCTGGATGGAAGCTGGTAGCACAAATTCAAGAGAGACAATGACAACTGTCTCTGGAAAGCAGCTGGTACAGAGCCACACTGTCAAGGAGAAGCCATCCAATCCTCCTTGGAAAAGCAAACAGAGCACAATCCATGTGAGCCAGGTGTGTTAGTAAATATTATGACAGACATAAATTCATTACTAAGAGCAACCAGTGGGCTAATAGTGAACATGAAAACTTGCAGAGATGATGCAGATATTCAGATAAATCTCTGTGCTTTTCCTAGACAGCTACCATGAGTAAGTAAATTGGAAATCAAAACCTGGTAAAATTTAACTCACTAAAGTCAATGCTGCAAAATGACTATAATGAAGACCAGTCATTCCTTGGAGATCCTATGAGAAAAAATGCTGTGAATAGTCTGATTCTTGGCCTTGCCTGAACAATAATCTGAGTGAGGGTGAAACTACCCACAAAAATATCAGTCTGTATCAAATCTCCATGTAGTTGGAAGGTCACAGAAAACTGACCAAAGGCCTGGCACAGCCTCACCATGCTGAGGGCAATAACCCAACACCCCACAAGCTCTCAGGGTACAATGTAGCCGCAGGAGGGACTGGTTTACTTCCCACACAGTCATGGAATGGTTTGGGTTGGAAGGGACCTTAAAGATCATCTCATTCCAACATGTCCCACCAGCCCAGGTTGCTCTAAGCCCTGTCCAACCTGGCCTTGGACACTCATCAGTCACTGGGGAGGGCCACGCACTCATCCTGCTGCATCTGCCAAGCCAGTAATGCCAACTACTGCTGGTCCTGAGGGGCTGCTTTCTCACTGAAACAGCATCAGAAATCCAGGCAACACAAACAGGTGATTTATTCAAACCCTTCCCACAGGGAAACACCTCTCCCAGTGTTTTAATCACATTCCTATCTAAGCACAGAGCACCTCAGTCAGGCAGCAGGGACTCCATGACCAGCAGGGTTCCAGTGAATGCCTCAGTGCCCAGCACCACTCTTTGTTCCTTGTCTCAGAATGTTCCCGGGCTCTCCAGAGGGTCTGAGGCACCAAGACACAAGCCTGAGGCTTCACTCCCATCTCCCAGCGGGCAGCTGAGGGCATGGCAGGATTCCCACCACACACCAGCCCTGGTCTCTGAACCCATTCCCTCCAGTTAAACCTCCCCACCTCTCACTTCTGCAGCACAGCAGACTTCTTTGGAGTTGCCTTTGCAAACATTTATCCCAATGGGTAGTTTTGCAATAAAACAAAACCTCAGCAAAATAAAAAAGCCTCCCATACAAACGATAAATCCCTACCAAAATCAGGTCTGCCACTGAACATCCTCCTCTCCTCAGCGACAGGAGGAGGGAAAAACACATGACAGATGTTAATCACCTTCTTTAATGAACTGCTTGGAGATATTTAAACACGGTGATGTTGATGGTGGTGTAAGAACATATGTACAATAGTATAAAACAAAGTAGAAACATGATGTATTATTAATACACACTAATTCCTTTACATTTATATAGAGGCATGGAGAGGGGAGAACATACTGTGTATTCTCACCGTGGCTCTTCTTGGGTATAAAGAGACCCTCTGAAGCAAATTCTTCAGCCTACTATACTTCAAGAAATAGTAATCTAAAGCATCAGACATTTCCTATTAAAGTTTTAGAAACATAGCTTTAAGTCATACATTACATTGAATGCTTTAATATCTCATCTGATTCAGTAGGTTTTAAACCCCACAGAGGTCACATTTGGAAGCACTAGTCCCTTTTTACAGCATTCCAAACATTAAATAAAAATAAAAATTATTAGAAGGAATAGAGCCATCTGCAGAGGCTAATAATGTGTCAGTTTGATATTATTATTAATAATACTATTATTTCTGTTTCATATTAGGGAGATCATGATTGCTAATGGCTATAAACTAGGAGTGATAGCCTTCATTCTGGCCCATCTGTGTTGCAGCCAGAGTGGTGTGAGAGGCTCCAGTTACAAACCACTTGTTTCTCCTGACCCTATTTGGTGTCCAGTGTTATCTGTGTGCAAATCCTTGGCGTGCCCAGCTCGGGTCTGGGATCTGGTTACAACAGCTTGGGCCTGAGCCCTGCAACAGGATTGCTTGGTCTCGTGACTGGCTCAAGGTCAGGCACGCTGGGATCAGGTACCCAGGGCTGATGAGTTCAGGTGCACGATGTGACCCATCCTAACTCCATCAGCCATGGCAGGAAAAGCTCCCTACCTGGTGTGACCCATCCTAACTCCATCAGCCATGGCAGGAAAAGCTCCCTACCTGGTGTGACCCATCCCAACTCCATCAGCCAAGGCAGGAAAAGCTCCCTACCTGGTGTGACCCATCCTAACTCCATCAGCCATGGCAGGAAAAGCTCCCTGCCCAGGCTTTGGGAAAGAAAGTGGAGTGGAGCAATGATTTGGGCGGTGGCTCCTGACCTAGAAATAGGAGTGGCAGCCTTGCTCTTGGCTCTTATCGAAAGTTTCCTTGAGCCAGCTCAGCTTACAGCACCTCTGGGCTTGGACTAACAGGTAGTTCATGTGCCACAAGGCTTCTCTGCATTCTGTGCCTTTTCCCCACAAGCCCAGCAAGCCCCCTGGACACAAAGCATTTCATGTTTCTGGTGATGTGACTTGGCTTCAACACCTACAGCGAGTCACTTAAGAGAATAACAATAGTTAATTCAGTTAATGGTAAATATTATCATTAAGATATAAATGAAGGAGTGTCTGTTGTCCAGAAAATGCTTGGGAAAACACCACACAGAGAGGTCTAGTTTAGAGAGTGCAGTGGGATCATTTCATTAGCTGATTAACCCAGCAGCACTGAGCAGGCACTTTCCTGCTCTCCAGCACCAAATATGTACAGACCGTGCTCCTTTTCCCCCTCAATGTTCCTGTTGTGGGTCATATTTAGTGCTGATGATTTGTAATTTATCCAACAGGTACAGGCACATTTCCCCCAGGTAACATTTGTAAACAGAAATAAAGCTGCTGGTGTGTTGTTTGCCTCAGAAACTCTGCAATTCTAGTGTGTCATAGAGTAGGCAGCGATGTGTAACCAAGGCCAGTGATAAAAAGAAACTGCAATTGTTTTTTTTAAGGTACAGCTCTAAAACTGTACTATGTGGATTTCCATGGTGTAGCAGCGCAGACAGAAATTACTTTTTTCTCCTCTATAAGAACTAGTTATCTGATTCTCTTTTGTTTCCCTTATTCCAATGTTCAGTTGCATTTTAGTGTTCAGAGCTATAAGGATGCATTGAAACTTATGGAGCCTGACATTTTAACTATCTCATCTTAGCATGATTCATCTCAATTTACTTTCTTCAAAAATGTAGCCTGGAAGAATATGAACCATTCTGGGGGCTTGCTAGAAGGCCATAAACTCCATTAAAGAGTGTGGTATCAGCTGCCTTCCAAAGAGGGTTTGCTTGTTATGGGTCTCATCCTGCAAAAGTAATAGGTGCCTTCTGGGAAATGCCAGGTAGCCTCAAAGGTTGAATTCACAGGACTAGGGGGGCAAACTGAGCCCTGGGTTGTGTCCTCCACCCTCACTGGGTTTCTGCGCTCTGCTGTAGGAGCAGAACAAAGAAATGCAGCTGTTTCTGCTCTGCATCTGAGCCTGAAGCAGAGCAGAGGCACCTCAACAGTTAAATAACGAGGAGATTAGAGGAGCCTCAATAAATCCAATGGGTTGATATGAGCAAATAAGATAACTCATATGATATTACCCAAGTGTCTGCTCAGAGAACACGTGGCTGTGGAGCTGTGGCCAGGCTGTGACTTGTGTCCTGGGGCAGACCCTGTGCACGCCAAGGGTCAGTGCCCACCCAGGCCAGCAGGGCTGTGACAACCACGGGCTGTGCCCTCCTGTGCACAGTCCAGCAGGGGCCCAGCTGCACCGCAGAGCCCTGCCAGTGTCACCACCACAGGGTGAGCAGCTCCCTGCCAGTGTCACCACCACAGAGTGAGCAGCTCCCTGCCAGTGTCACTACCACAGGGTGTGCAGCTCCCTGCCAGTGTCACCACCACGGAGTGAGCAGCTCCCTGCCAGTGTCACCACCACAGGGTGAGCAGTTCCCTGCCAGTGTCACCACCACGGCGTGAGCAGCCCCACAGCATCCAGGGCCAGGGGCCAGGGCTGAGGCTCCACTTCCACCTGGATTTTGGATTCCCCTGAGCTCTGCCTGCCTTGATATGAACACAGACTTTAAACATGGCTTGTTCAGGCGCTGCAAAGCCATGAGCAAAGCCCGAGCAAAGGGCAGTGAGCAGCACTCTGGGCTGAGGTGGAAGGGGGACACACGACCATCTCCCCGAGGGTTCAACAACACTTCACTTGTGCTGTTCTCCTCCTGCTCTTGCAGTCACTGATACAGTGAAACAATAATATATCACTAGACCTGACCCTTTGGCCTTTATGAATTATCTGTTTTAGAAAGATGTGAAACCACCTTTTATATCCAACATAATAGATATTTAGACATTGTAGATCAATAGTGAACAAGTTTTCTGGTTATAGTTAATGGGTGCCAGAGGGGCATTCTGACATTGACCTCTGACACCCTTGTTGACAAGAAATCTATAGAGGAAAAAAATAGGAAAGACTGCCAGGTTTTAAAGTTATGAATATAGATCTACAGCAAATAATGGTAATTTTCATTGAGCAGGAATTTTTCATACTTTCTGTTTCAGATGAATTTCTCCAAAATCCTTAATTTTGACCAATGTAAAATTAATAACTGGCCCTTGGTGAACATGGGAAAACAACTGTTCAGCTGTATGACACAATGTGCCATTTGTTACTTGTATGATATTGTTCTGCTGCCAAAGAAGACTTTTCCCTTTATAAAATAGGCTGTCATTTATAATTCCAAACCGGCTCAGATTTGTAAAACAGCCACCTGGTAATGGGTCTGGCTGAGAAGAAATACAAGCTCCTGGTTCTTGAAAGAAACGGATCTAAAACGATGTTGAGAAGAAAACAAGTTTTCTATTTTTCTAAATAAGAGTTTACTCTCGTGATTTCTCACGAAATTGGTTGCTAATATCTATTGAAACCACAGCACTGAGATAAACCCTTACTCCTTAATATTCAGATGTTTTAGCTAATTTTCATGTAATTAAGGGGCGCAGCAAAAGGCTGTTAGTACAGGTGGTGACAACTTTGAGGGTAAAATGGTGTTGCTGTCTCAAATCCTTCTGGTGCTTGGTAAGGGAAGTTGCAGTGCCCAGTTTGACGGGGTCGGAAGGGCTCGCTCGTTCCCGGCTCGGCCCCGCAGCACCACCCAGCAATCCGCCGGGAATGAAGTGAGCTCTGTCACCTCCAGCCCGAGGAAAGCTGCGGGAGGAGGGTCCCCTCCCTGCCCCGTCCCAGCCCCATTGTTGGTGTCACACTCGGGGACGCCGCGCCGAGGTGTCCCCGTGTCCTCCCCGCGGCGCAGCACCGTGAAAACACATTTGTGCTGCCTGCTCTGTTCTTTGAGCTCCCCTCTCACCCCGAGCAAGATGAATCGCTGCTGGATCCAGCCTGGCTCCGAGGGCAGAGCCGGGGCTCGAGGAGGGAACCTGCCTCCTACGGCTTAAACATTTTAATTAATTTTAACACTAATGCTCCAATGAGACTTAATCACTCTGCCGCGGTGCTTTCTAATTTACCAAGTTTATTCATTAAAACTTTCCTCCCTGAACTTTGATTGAATGTCACGCTTTTTAAAAGGCCTCTCAAACAGCCCGAAGGCTTTTAAAGCCGATGCTGAAACACTTTTTGCAATTTGCTTTGCAAGGCAGAATGTGAGAGAACGGCGGGAAAGGGATGAGGGACAGAGCTTAAACAGGGTTGCTGCAAGTGGAGGGTGCTCAGAAACACCCCAGTGAACACACGCGTGGCTGAAATTATCTGCTGAACATCAAAGATATGTCTTAACTTCCACAAATCCTGAACCAAAACCCTTAACAAGCCTCCCAGTATGAAACTGCCCACATGATGCTCATGCTGCATTTTGTCACTTAGTGCAAGAATGTAATATATGCTCCATGACTATTAATTTTATGAGATTGCTTTAGATTGTACTATGTTTTATTGCTGTGCTGTATAACAAAAAGCGTGGGGATAATATTATTTGTTTTAGATAATATATTTGCAATGTGTTTGCTAACCTAATTATTTTAGAATCAATATAATAAAACCTTAAGTACACAGTTTGGTCTATTAATTGCTATAACTAAAATCTGAAATTTATTGTTTAAATGGAGGTTCTTTATTTTAAATTAACTGAAGCAAAATGTAATCTTTACCTTTTTAATTAACTGTGTTCAATATTAGGTAAAAAAATACCTCACATTTCCAGTTTCTTAATGAAGGCTGCAGTCAGAAAGGTTGACATTCAGTCATACATTTAATTGGCTTTTTTAAAGTCATTTACATTACTTGGATGTCCATGGAAGTTGCAGTTAAGGAAAGATTCTCTGCACAGAGTTTTGTGGGAAAATTCCCTCAAAACCCAAATGCAGAGTATTTTATAAAAATAAAATTTTTAAAAAAGGCCACGTGGGCGTGGATATGCCAAGCAAAGTAAAATACTTGTTCCTTTGTTTTCTCTGTGGGCACTGGGAGCTTTGCACAGCGCCAGGGCTGCTGCAGGAGCTGGGATTTCCTTCAGGGCTGGGCTGCACAGCCCTGTTTCTGGTTTTGTATTTTCTGTTATACTTTTCTGGTTATTTTAGTTTCCCCTGCACTGAGTCCCGGAGGATCCGAGCTGTCCTAAGCAGCCAAACCATTTCGATGAGGCTTCAGTGTAAAAGCCCCGTGACACCGTGGGTGGTTCAGTTAAGAAAACTGCCTCAAGTGTCTCTATTAATACCAAATTCCTGCCTCTGTAGCTCGTATGAGCTCAAAGTTTACTCAGGCAATGAAAATGTCTAGCTAGAGATTAAGGCTAACCTTCCTCAAGTTTATAAATCACCGCCACTTCTCCATTTGAATCGATTTTAAATATGAAAGAACTGTGATTCTTCCCTCTTCTATTGCCTTTACACTTCACCCACTGCCCTCCTGCTCCTCCCGACGCCGGGCTGGGATTTCCAGGAGCCTGGAGAGCAGTGTGTGCTGGGTGAGGACAAGGACTGACATGCCTAAAGCACCTGGGACAGGATTCACGGCGCGTTTTCGGGGCAGTCCCTGCACATGTGAGCTGTTGGTGTCTCACTGTTCCCTCAGCAGGGGTGAGCTCTGTGTCCACACTCAGGAATATCCGAGACTGAGCTGTCTGAGATGTGTTTGCCAACTCCTAACCCACAGTCAGGGCCTCTAAGATCTGAACGCTGCAGCAGCACAGCTTGGAATCGGAATGGCTGGGGTTGGAAGGGACCTCAGAGATCACCAACCATCCACACTCAGCTTCCAGCAGCGCTGCCTCACACTCCAGCCAGCCTCCTAGTTCTGTTTTGCCTCATCTACCTGTTACATTTCTGGCTGAGAAATTAAATTCTAAAGAAATAAAAAGGGCATTTTTAACAGCCTTCCTTTTGCACCTGGGAATTCCTGCAGCTCTCCCTCCATCACTGGCTCCTGGGGTAACTTCCCACTGCCTGGGCTGTGCTGACCGCTGCACTGGCTTTTTCAGAGTCAAACAAGTGTCACGATTTTTCCTATAATTCCTCCTTTAAAATTCCCCTATTACTGTTTGCTTAAGGATGTTTTCCTCTGCTTATTCATATGCTGCTGCACTAACCCCCTTCTGCATCCCTCTGCCTTTTCACACAAACACGCCCATTAGTGCATTGTATTTGGGGGTAGAAATGTTCATCAACTTCCCGGGAATGATTGCCCGGTTTTTCTCATCTTCCTGGGAAATTTATGAATCGATATTTTCAGCTCCATTGCTGCCCAGGTTCTGTGAAACAATCCTTATGTTCAGATCTTTCTCCGGGCTCATCAAACTGCAAGTCCTGTTGAATTGGCCGCGGTTCTGTTTCCACCTCGTTATGGTGGGTGGCACTGGAACACTTGGACAATTGGAGCAGGAGCCCTTTCTTCCCATTCCAAACAGGGAGCTTTATTAGGATAAGAATTACGGTGGCTGATTGAATTACTCCAGGCCCCTGCCTCCCCTCTGAAGCCTTCCCAGAGATGCTCCTCTGAACCTCTCTGAGCACCTGCACAGGTCACAGCGGCTCCCCAACCCCAGCTCTGCCTCTCTGTTCCCATTCCCACACACACGGGTCAGATTTAATGCAGTGTTTGGGCTGGAAACCACTTTGGGTATTGGCTCTTGCAACCACAGCCCTTTCCCCACACCCTGTGGAAATGCCCCTGCCCCAAAACACAAATGATGAATGTGCCTCAATCACAGCTGCACAGCAAATCCCCAAATTCATTTCAGATAACAAATATGTTTGTAAAAACCAGGCTTTGCCAGCAGGCAAAGCACAAACAAACACAAGCCCCTGCTTTGCTCTAAATCCATTAGCAGTTATGAGCAGCTAACCCAGCTGTAGTCATTACCCAGCAATGAAAAATTGACAATAGAGTTATTAGGATAATATACGTAATTAATAGAAATATTAAAAGATTCCCCATTAACCTGCATTTGCTCAGAATGCCAGAGGGGTGATTAGTTAGAATGGCACAGAATATTTTATAGTACTTACTGCTCTTATAAGAAGTCAGAGAGATGAAAATGGAGATCCAACCCTCTACTGGATTGAAGTATGACCTTAATGGTCTTTAAACGGGAATGAAGATAAAGAGAACGTGGAAAAATTGTACTTTGAACTTACCAAAGGGATTAGGACACACCAAGAAGATATATTTTTTTTAATAAAGTAACTGATATTTTAAAATCGAGGTGCTCCAAAACTTTTTTGACTGGAAGCGATTATCCATCTTTAACACTTCTCACAGCTCAGGATGTTATTAATGATCAGGTTTTTAGCTGAAAACACTACAAATATCTCTTCACTGTGCATCAGACACACGGTGGGAGATGCACACAGTCGTTCTGTGAGTAAGTTATAGACTATGTAACCACTGTCTCCAATAAAACGTATGTATTTCATGTACTTCAGCAAAGCACAGGTTTAAGTTCACTTTAAAAACTATCTGTTTAACTGCAGAAGACAACGACAAGCAGGGGATTTATAAAATATATAAAGAATTGGTCCAGGACAAAGTAACAACCAGGCGTTGTTGAGAAGAATCAGAGAAATGTATTGTGGTTTATTAGCGCTGTGGCACACAGATGGATTTGGTGGGAGTTGGGTTTGTCTACAGAGAGAAGTCACAGCTGAATTCCAGGAGGCTCGGCCGGGCTGGCCCCGATTTCTCTCTCCGATAAACTGATGGGCTTTGTCTCCTTTTGTTATATGAGCTCAGGATGGTCCAGGCATTAATAACAGCACAGTTAAAAGGAAGAGGAGGAGATCCCACAGCTCATTATCCCTCTTCCTGTTGGAGGGATGGTGTGAGACCGAATTAGTGTATGTTTGGGAGGCACTGGCAGGGCTAAGCATTGCAATAGAGATGCTAATTCAGAATTAAATAGATCACTGGGAACCAAGTTCACCAACAGTAAACCTGAATTCAGTCACCTGGAAAGCCCAACAGGACTTTGATGCTGTAGAAATTGCATGGATTCCTCTCCCTGAGAGTCTTCCTGTAGGAATGCAAAATCACTTCCAGCTAATATAACAAAACTTGTTGTTTCCTTGCAAGGCCAAGACTCATTGCAGACGGATATAAAGCAGTTGTCTGATTTGCAACTTTTAAAACTTTAATTTTGGGAAGGAGCCTCACATACAGGTTCAGACTTCCACATCCCCCTTGTTAACTCCTGCTTAAAAAAGGTGGAATCAGGACAAGTGGTTGGAGTCCCACCCCAGCCCTGCAGGAGCTCGGACAGACATTCAACACGGAGCTGAATGGATGAGAGATTGAGCAAGTTAACAAAAAACACATTTTCTTCCCCAGAGAAATATTTCCTCCTGACAGATTTTGGATTGCATGCTCTTTGAAATACTGGAGCTATCAAAGCATGTTCCCAGAGAAAAAATATTAAAAGCTACGAGCACTAAGTGCAAAATCTGCGCCATCCACACAGAGAGATAATCTCAGGCTACGCAGATACGTGAGAACACACCCACAGGTAACACAGGCCTCAATGGAAATATTTATGAATGAGTAATTTCTTGGGAAAAGTCCCACTTAAAATATTCTTGGTCATATTCAAGGACTGTCATGCCCTGAACGTGCCTTTTGAACTCTGCTCTGTGGGACTGTCTGGGATAACTTGTCCCAGCAGTCTGGGCAGGCACCGGGCCACTGGAAGGGGAGGAGAAGGAAGGGTGGAAAGCTCTTTAGAGGAATTCTGGGGCTGCTCTGTGCTCACCCAGGCCATCATTAGCAGTGCTGTGTGACAGAACCAAACCAGTTTCATTTCCAGCTAGTTTCGTTCATTTTTAAATAAGAAAATTCAAGATAAATAGCAGAGAAATGAAAGGTATTTCTACGAGGAAGGAGAAATCCAGTAGAAGAACGGACCTAAGTAACAAATTTTGGATTAAGGTCATGATGTCTCTGTGTTCACCATCACACAGTGAGGATGATGAATCTGAGTCTCCTTGAATTAT
>JAOXXN010000120.1:29266356-29287322 GCA_026770055.1 Myrmophylax atrothorax
TCACCCTGTGCAGTGGTGGTCACACCAATGGATTTATCTCAAGGTAAATGGAGATGCTGAGACCTGGGACCTGGAGCTTTGATTAAGGCCCCCTTTTTGTAGTGTTGATAGATGTTGCTTGTGTTTATCTATTTGAAATGCCACTAAATCTGTGAATACAATGGAAAAAGAGAGTAGTTTGCAGCTGAAAACATATTAGTGATTTATGTTTCACTAAGAAGCACAATAGAGAGACAGAGGCTATTAAGAGGAGCTATTTTCATGAGAAATAGTTCTGCTTTAAAACATTATCAACCACACCTTGATAAAGACCTACATGCATGCATAATGGTGTTTACTTATCCCTTTAGTTGAGTGCAATATACATTTGGAATGCACAGCCCCAAATTATTAATAAGCCAGGAGACACTTTGCCATGCAAATGCACAGCAATAGGATACTTTGCATGTTAATTGTCTTCCAGAGGAAAAGCCAGTGTAAAGCACTGACCCGGCACTTCAGGTGGACTCCACAGCCCTTAAAACAGCTCCGGCTCCCACTGACCATCATTGCCAGGGCTTATTCACAACATTGTAGTAGAAATAACCAGTGGGGTGACACAAGGGGATTATAATGCATCGATATAAGTTATAACATGAATCAATGTCAACAAGACGCACCCATTTAAATGAATAGGGTCAGATGAGAATGCTGTATCACCCTGACTCGCCTGACAGTTACAAATGCATAACCTACTATGCATAATAGGAGTGTACAAACCAGCAGAGATTTGTAAACTTGGTTCATTTCAAGCAGAACTGACCCACAGGAACAGAAAAAGGCAAAGCCAACTGAGCTGTCTGGAAATAAGTGATTCTGTAGTTTGTTGTTTAACGAAAGGCATAATGAGGTTTCATTTCCTCAAGCCTGAGTAGAGAACGTGGACCTGAACCACTGTTAGGTAGCCAGGCTGTTTATCCACAACGTTCAATTAGAAGGCAAAGATAACACATTCTCCTCCAAACACGTTTGTGTTTACAAATGCCGAATAAAGCCCCGGTGCTCTGCCTGGCGTATGCAAATCCAAAGGCTCGCTGCAATTACATGTTTGGAATGAGCTGCGCCGTGTTATGATTTATTGAAATGTTCTGAGGGTTCCTAATGAACAGCGGTGGGGGGGAAGGCTGGGTAATGTGTGTGCACCTGGAGCATGAAAACTGGTGCAGTAAGTTATGTACCTGTAGGGTGATGCTCTGGCTGTGGTTTGGCACCGCCGTGCACGGAGAGCACGGCAAAGCTCTTAAATCTGGACAACACCTGCACCTCATTTGCTTTACAGAAGCGCCATGACCTGACTGCTGATGGTGAGCCCTCCCCTCCATCCTCGGGATTATGACAAGTTATTAATTGCCACCATTAGCTGCAGCAGCCTGCCTGAGATCTCTGCTGCTCTCTGGAGGTGAGAAACTGTGCGTGTGGATGCGGGGAGAGGAGCCGGGAAGCACTGGGGCAAACAGAGCAACAACCTGCCCAAAAGGGATTGTGAGGTTGTGAATAATTTATTAGAAAACATTTTTCTTTGTCCTTCCCACAGACCCACAAATCCTCCCAGAGCGCTCTTTACCAGCCTTGCAGATGATGTACTTACACATCTCAGAGCTTGCTAAATAGACTGAGCAGGCCAGAGTTCACTCCTCACTCACCTCTGTCGAGCGCCTGGCACAGACGAGACACCCTCACCCTCTCCTGGAGGCCCTTTCTGGGGAATTCTTCTGTAATTACCTAGAAAATTGAATAAAAAATGACAAGTCAATGCTTGGAAAACAATTTCCCCCCCTTTTGTGTGTAACTGTGTACTGAACTGTGCCAGTTCCTAACCAGGGCAGCCCAAATTTCAGCACGGATTCACACCTCATTTCCCCCCCCTTCAGGCACTCACTTGGAGGTGCTCAACCTGTCTCAGGAAGGTTTTCAGATACAAAACATCGTATCTCACCACCTGATAAAAGCGTTTTGATTGAAACTGGGAAGAGCAAGTTCATGGCAGGACAGAGAGAGGAGTGTCAACCTCAGTACTTTGATGCGCAGCCAGTGGCACACCGTGGGGAGCTTTGGGTGTGAGTGAGGGACTGCAGTTTGCACAGGGGACCAGAAGGGAAGGTGACCAGGATGGAATGTGAACTGGTGTCAGCAAACAGAGCTTTGAAGGAACTGTGCTGGTTTGAAGCACCAGAAGAATGTTTTGCATCACACTGTGCTTGGGCATGACCAGGATCTGGGGAGGTGTGTCACCCAGGTGGTGTGTGTCACCCAGGTGGTGTGTGTGTCACCCAGGTAGTGTGTGTCACCCAGGTAGTGTGTGTCACCCAGGTGGTGTGTGTGTCACCCGGGGAGCATCCCATGGAGAGTGTGCACCCAGGGCTCCTCCCCAGAGAAACCCAGGGAAGAGAGCAAGGGAGGAAAGAAGGGACTGCTCCATGTCTCTGTCCCACCCAGGCCAGCAGCCAGGATGTGGCAGTGACTGCTCCCACACTGCACACCCAGAAGGACATCAAAGGCAGAGTCCAGTGGGGCAAATGGCAGAGAGAACCTGAATTGTCAAAGGAGCCAAAGCAAAACTCTGTATTTTAGCAACCCTTCCACAGTATTGACATGACACCCAATACCATCATGTTCCATCTCTAAGAGAATAAGATATTCAGCAATTTAACAAAATATATTTTAAATAAATTTTTAAATTTTTTCTATATGTCCAAACCTTTCAGTTCCTCTCTCTGATCATCTTAAATAAAGCATTTCAGTGCTTTCGTTTATGTATGGAAATAAATTGCATACAGAACTTACACACCTGAAGTACCTCTTGGCTGGGTTAGAAAGGATGCAAAATGCTTTTATAGGCCATGTGTAGATGGAATGTACTTATAATTGGGGTTAGAAATAAGAACCACAACAGACTCCGTCAGAATCCTCTCCAAGAACCACAAGGGCCAAACATTTTATATTTAGTATACAATCCCATAATAGTGCACAGTGTTCTTCTATTTGTTATTAGAGAATCTGAAGTTTACAAGTGTCTTCTTTGGTTTGTTTGTTTATATTTTTATCTGTACATCAACACCTCAAGAGCAGCAGGAGATTTCATACCTGCACATACCTTCAACATGTCCATAGAAAAGCAAAATTAGTATGGAAATACAACTTGCACAGATTATAAAGTATCACTATTATTAGTACTAAGGTATATGCTAACCCTGAGTTTACAGAAGAGCCCAGTGAAACTTTAGGTCAAAGGAGCCCAATTTTCTGAATCATCTGGGCCAGTTCCTTGTGCAGTATTGTCACCCATGGTGTTATAAACCAGAGGCAGTTCTGGTGCCTTAGCTGGAAGAGCAGCCCCTCCACATGCTCCTGTCTGCTTGGAGGAGTGAGAAACTCCTCAGTGTGAGCCCCAGGATGGGAAACCCCTGTCCAGGCAGAGGTTCAGGGCACAAGCCAAGGCTTGGACTCCTGGAGCAAAGAGCTCTGACCACTCTGTTGTCATGCAATGCTCCATCTTAAGAAGAGTGACATTCCTCTTCCTTCAAAGGATACTTCTCCCATCAGAGGTGATTTGGGACTGAATATCAGGAGGACAGAAGCACTTCCTTTGAGCCTCGACCTGGCAGATGCTGTTCTGGTTTGCTCAGTTCCCTGAAGTTCCTCTCTTGTGACCACAGCTGACCACAAACCTCAGCTTTTCATCCCTGCTCTGGCCCTGTACCTTTGCCAGCCCAGAAAACACAACTGTTTCTGTGCCTCGCTGGGGGTCTCCAGTCCTTTGATCCATCAGGCCTGACCTTCCTCCCCATCTCCTCTTCCTCCCAATCCTCAAAGCATCACACTGTGTGGTTGTTCTGTAATCCCACAACTTTTCCACCATTTTTACATTAAAAATTACTATAAAAACGGTGAGTAATAATCCAAACATGACTTACAAAAGAGTTACAAGAGTATATGGAAATGGAGAAGTTGTTTTCTGTGTCCTACAAACCAACTTCTAATTGGCCTTTGGTTATACTGCAAGTTTAAACTCCTGATATGTGAAATACACTGAATTTGGTCTAATCCTGTTACACTAAGTGGAAAAACTCTGAGGGAATTCCAGTAACCTCTGCTACTTCCACGTTATTCTTCACTTTCAGGTGCTTGATTTCACAACTGAAAACAATACTCTGCTCACACTGTTTGCTTATGGAGCACATAAAAATGCACTTTTCCTCACATTCATCACCCTTTGAGAGAACCATTAAAATAGTTTAAACAGAAAAATAAATTAAGTCATTTTAACAAGCCACAACGTTATGGTGTCCAATATGGATAATCAGCATTTTACCAGCTTTATTTGCCCAAAAAAACTTTGCTCTCATCTGTTCCCCCAAATCTCTCAGTAAGACAGCCATTAATTTTAGTTCTCAATTGCAATGATAATAGTCATGGAAAACCAGTAATACAGTGGGATGGCACTGCGTGAGCCCAGTAGTCCCAACTGGGAGCTCACTGGGAATAGGAACCAGAGTGCTAAAGGACTTGCCTGTTTGACAGGGCTGCTGGTGAGCAAGATGTGTCTGTACAGAATGTATAGACCAATGTACAGACTATAGGCACACAAACACACACAGTTGTATGCAGGTATGGATACATGTGCACACAGCAGAGAGAAGCTGCACTGCATCCTGCTCTGGATCTTGTTGCAACGGTCAGAAAGGGATCAGCAAGTTCAGAATCTGAGTTTGGTTCTGGTTCTGGAAGAGCAGGAGCACAAAAGGAAAAGCCAGTCAGAGATCTAACAGAGAGATAAATTTAGACCCACAAACCTCTCCTTTTTGGCACCCTGAGGAACCCAAAGCTCTCACCTAACTCCTAAAGGTGCATTTGGTGCCATTGGAGAGCCAAACCTACCGCACTTTGCAGCAGCTGAGGGGAGAGCAAAGGGTTAAGCTGAGCACACAGCCCAGGTATGTTCGTTTGGGGGGCAATGAATGGAGCCCCTGTGAGCAGCAGAGTGTTATTTTAACACCTATCCTCTGCCTGGCTCCGTGGCCAGTTCACATGGAACTGAGTGTTTCCATGGAGGAGCGAATCCATCTGTGTTTTCTCACCTGCAGGTGTTGGGGGTTTAATTAAAACCTCCAACTAATATGTTGCTGTTTTGTGAAGGGATGTGAATTATAGCAAAGGCAAATTATGAATGACAATGAGAGACAGAATAACTCATTTGGAAGCATTTTTTGTGTGCTTTTTCCTCCTTGTAACATGGGAGAATGTACCAGAATGAGATAATCAGGGATGAACACTAATTTACTCTCATGTGCTCCTTGTATGTGCAAGCAAGGCAGGTGTAGTTCCATTTGCATGGGGATTGCACCAATTTAATCAGCACAGTCACTTAGAGCTCGACTATTAGCAAAAACCTTAAGGTGCATTAAGGAAAGCAGAGTCCTCACACAGAGTTTAAACAACCTGCCTTCCAAATTCAGACATGTGAGGTAAATTCCTTTGCCATTTGCAATAATTGGTGTTCAAGCTGCTGCTCTGGGTATATAAAGACACACAGCTGAGTTTCACAACCTGTATTGGGCCATCTGAACCTCTGGAGAGTTTGGATCCTTCCTCTTTATTAGCATTAGAAAGGAGGGTTTGAGCACAGTTATGTGGCTTTGATACAAACATTAGGGCTGGGAGCATTTCGGTGCACCGCGTTTTACATCGTGAAATGTGCTTTATATCTGGGAATCTCACTCAGAACAGAATATAAATAACTCTATTATGACTTTCCAGAATGGTCCTACCTTGCTCTCCATGTATCTGACATGATGGATATGGAAGGATCCTTTTAGAAAACTTTGGAAAGGCATTCATCCAAAATCTCCCTAAATTACCACTAGGACATATCATTATTTTATTACTCTGCCCCAGTTCTTGCTCTTCCAGGCCTCACCATCTCACAGCCCAAGAGATCCCAGCAGACAGTGCCAGGCTGCTCATTTAAAAAGCCTGTGGAAAGAAAGGTAAATAAAATTGGCCCAAAAAGAGACTGGGAGAGCCTGGGGCGATATCAGAGGACTCTGAGGCTTTTGAGAGCCATAATACACAGGAGAAACTACAACACAATTCCAGCAAGTCGCTCACTCCCTATCAAAATACACACTATAGATGCCTCATGCCTATAAAAATGACAGGGAAATATACTTGTCATCAAGGTGAAATAATAAAGGAAAAGAGGAAGGTATGAAATGATGGAAAAGGGAGAAGCATAAATAATGGCTGGGGGGAAAACACCCCCAAAGAAAAGCTGCTGGGAACTTGTAAGTGGGCAATAGTTGGTCATTAGCTGGGGACTTGTAAGTGGGCAATAGTTGGTCATTAGCTGGGGACTTGTAAGTGGGCAATAGTTGGTCATTAGCTGGCAGTGGATAACCAGGCACTGGGGTAACAATGAGGGAAAAAAAGATAAAGAGAAAGGCAAAAAACAACAGGGAAGAAGGACAGAGGAAAGAGAGATGGAAGCAGCCCAGTGCCAGAAGGAGCAGTTCTTAACTGCAGTGGGGTGGATTTGCTGTGGACAGTAACATAACCTATTCTGTTCTATTAATCATTAGTACCCGAGTGCCTCCAATGGCACATGAAGTATGTCTTATCTGTCCTCTGGTCATTTCTCTGGGGAGAGATGTGTGTTCAGTGGGTATGGAGAGATTTCTTTTCTTCTTCCTTAATATACATGTTGTTGTGTTTTCAGTTTCGAGGTGGCAAGGTCAGAGAAATACTCCTTCCCTTGCACAAATGTGTCTTTGAGGCATCAGGGAATTCAGGAGTGAGAGAGGATCCAAACAGAGCTTGGGAACGCAGAGATCTTACAATGTGGGGTTTCCTTCACTGGTTATCTGTGTATCTTTTATTGAGTGTTGTGGGATTATCTCACTGAAGAAAAATAAGACTAGAAGTTCTACCAGAGGCCTTTTCTTCTGTCATCTCCCTGCTGCTTTCCCTTCACCCTGAACAGGTACGGGCACCGAAGCTGTGCTGGTGGCTCAGAGCAGAGCCCCAGCTCTTGTGCCTGCAAACCTGGACATGTGGGAGCCTGGCACAGCCCTGACTCCCACCGTGCAGAGACCCAGCTGGGTGCAATCCCACACAGAGAGGGACATGGGACCTTTTTCTCACGGAGCTATACGGATGAATTTAACCTAATTAATTAACCCCTTGGCTCTGTAAGCACATCCTGCAGCATGGCCCAGCAAAGGGCCCCCAGCGCTGTCTCAGGGCACTGGTGCTGTGCAGCACAACCCCCTACACATTCAGAACGACACCCTCGCCACTGGTGTGGCTCCTCAGCCTTGTGTCTGTCCTGAGTCACACCCAGACCCAGCGGGTATGGCATTGTCCCTTGAGTGTCTCGAGGCTCTGACACAGCAGGAGTTCCTATACATTAACTGGGGATATCTGGAGCACTCTGAGCAGGGCAGCCCGGCAGTGCTGGGGACACTGGGAGCACAGGGGCCACTGGGCATCAGGGACCAGTGACAGGCACCACCAGCAGAGTATTTTCCCTGTTCTTAAGGAAGGTGTATCGCTGATCATTATAAATGGAGAGTGATTGTAAGGCTAAATTCCCATCAAGGGGTTGATGAGTCATTAAAACCCCTCAAGCTTTGTTCTCACAGTTTATTGCCTCATCATCATCACCACCCCTTCACGAAATTATTGTCTTTTAATTAGCTCTGGCCCTTTCATTACTGTCGGTATCATTGCAGAGAAGGAAATAGGGAAACAGCTCGACTCAAGTATGTGATGGCCCCTTCCAAAGCCAGACACAAGATATTAGCACAGAGCCATATAAAATGATGGCCTTTATGGTATGGCCAACAGATTTTTTCATAAATGAAGGAAAACCCGGATATGTCTCCCAGTTCCCACGGCAGGGGTGCAAGGATCATGCTGAAGCATCACTGCCCTGCCACCTCAAAGCCTCCAGTGGTTCTTGCCATCTCTCAGCCTCCCCCACCAGCTCAGAAGGTGCTGGGCTGCTCAACAATCCAGCGGGAGATGTTGATTGGAATATGTTAAATAGTAGCAACCACCCCAACTGGAGTGATCTCCTGTATTTAAACCATGGGTTTACATGCTTCATAAACTTCAGTATTTGTAATTATACGATATATATGAACAGTGAGTGGAGGAGAGCAAATGCATTATGTGAGGAAACAGCATTATCGATCCTGTATCATACAGCACACAGGAAAATTAGTTAGCCATACAGCTCATTGGTTTAAAGATGGCAGTAAAGTTTAAAGGCATTCTGTTGTGAAGTTAAATATAACAGCCACGACACAAATAGAACAATCGCTTTCCCCGGATTTCCCTGGCAGCCCAGGAATTCACGGGCTGGATCCTGCCCCAGAGTGCTGCTGCAGACTCAAAATAACCCCCAGGAACACGTGGAGTTACTCCAGATTTACACCACAGGAGCTGCAGCAGGAATTTGGATCCAGAGGTTTAAATAAGGCTTATGTAATAAAATGGGAATTTATAATGGCTCCCTGTGGAGCTGGAAGGTGAAAGCTCCATCTGCCTGCATCAGGAGGGGAGTTAACAGACATGGGCTCCAGTCCCCACGAGTTATTTGATCTGAAAGAGTTTTGTTTGTTTAAATGAAAACAGATCAGAGTAAGCAAAACTATTTACTAAAGAGGCGCTCCCGGGAGGCCAGGCCTCCTCCAGCACAGGCTGCTCCTTCACAGTCAGTTCCTGGGGCATTCCAGCTTGGACACCCCTCCTGCCTGGGCAGGGCTGGCACCCACAGGCTCCAAGCCTGGCATGGTTGGTGATGCACAGCAAGAACAGGAATGTCACAGGAACAGGGAGACTCCCAAGCCTCAAACTGAGGCATAGCAAGAACGGGAATGTCACAGGAACAGGGAGACTCCCAAGCCTCAAACTGATGCACAGCAAGAACGGGAATGTCACAGGAACAGGGAGACTCCCAAGCCTCAAACTGATGCACGGCAAGAATGGGAATGTCACAGGAACAGGGAGACTCCCAAGTCACAACCGCGAGTCCCAGGTCTCATTCCTGCTCCTGCCAGGCCTCTGCTTTGTGGCATTCAAGGTGTCCTCACTGTGCCTTCTCTCTGAGAGGTGTGGGTGGATGTGGACTACAGAGGGACACAAGGGCTAATTATTCCATTATTCCATAAACCCACGATTTCCTGTTTCCCTAAGAAAGAATTCCCCCAAATACAAAATAATCCGACAGCACTTCACTCTGGACCCATCAGTAGCTCTACGCTGGGCAGAGGAGCAGTGGCAGTCAACAGAAAATACAAGGAATTGCAGAAATACTAGGAAGGAAGATGGAAAAAATAATAAATTCCGCATTTAATTTCTCTCCCCCCATTTCATACAAATGTGATCTAATTTAATTTCAAAGAAATCTCTCTCCTGGATGCTTGGAAAAGGTTAAAATGCAATTTTCTGAAACTAAGTTATTAGATAGAGGAATATTAACCTTTGAGCCCCATAGACTTTTAGTCTTTTTTATCTCCTTTTCATTTTTGTTTGTGGGTCTATCCATTTTTTGGCGAGCTGGCCGCGTTGCTAGGGAACGGCGGGAGGCAGCAGCCCATCCATCCGCCCGTGGCTCGGTGTGGCGAGCGCGGCGGCTCCGCCGCTGCCGGCGCTGCCCGGCCCTCCAAAAGGCATTTATCACATCCGCGCCCAGTAATGGCCACTCAGTGCAGGGGAAATTGAGCTGACCCGAAGGCCAAAGCTGTTAGGGAGACTGGTGGGAAGGGTAAAAGGGTCACGGTACCCTTTTCCCACCCACTTAGTGGGCAGTAAGCGATAGAACAGCAGTGCCACTGTTTCCACTAACATATCCCGGGGCTTTGCACCTGAAATAAATGTTTGTTTGACATTAACGATAAAAAAAAAATAAAAATCTGGTTTGCTCGCAGAAGGTGGTTGTGGTGGTTACATTTCACCCAGGTAGGGTGGGGAGAAGGGCTGAGAGGTGATTTGTTGTGCACTGTGGGCAATATAATTATTTCCTTTTTGATAGCAATAACTCTGGTACGTTCCCTTCTTCTTTGATTTAGAGAAGGCAGGAATCACAGAACCACAACAGTAAGGCTTTTGTTTCCTCTGGGTCAAAAGCCTACCACAAATGCCCTGGAAAAATGAGATCTGTTGGCAAATCCAGTACATAAATAAATAAAATCACTCCAAAAACTACCTAAACACCAGTCTGGTTTATACTTCTAAATGGCTATGATATAGAAGAATTTTCTAATGCTAATCTAGGTGTGGAAGCATTTGTGTAATGAGAAACAAACTCTTTTCCAATAAAAAACAGAGAGGGGTGAAAGGGGAATAAATCCCATCTCTGTTTTACCCTTAATAACCAAACCCTCCAGTTCTTCTGGAGATAATAAATGTTCACAAGAGCTGCAGGACTGAAATCCTAAAGGAAAGAGAGTGCCTGGTTTTCAGAAAGCCAAAAGTATTGATGTTGCTACATTCCTCTCACCAGGTAACTCAGGCACAGGTAAGGGGTTCCCAGGCAGGTAACGAGCAGGATTTGGTGTCTATTAATTAGTAAAACATCATTACTCGCACCACTTTTCTCCTATCCAGACACAGAACTGTTACATCATAACGAGGTTTCTGCTGCTGTACCCAGTGTTCTCAAACAACAACATTTAACCAACAAAAGGAGGCCGAGTCAATCCCGGTTTTAGTGATTCCCAGGAAAGTCATTAAATAAAAATGTGAACTTTAAAATTGATCAGGATTAATTTCACTGACACTGTATCATAACATATATCTCTTTGGAGACTCATTTGTTGGGCTGCAGATGCAAAGAAAGTAAGGAAAGAAATAAATCAGAATACAATAAGGCAATTAGACTTTTGCCATTGATAGAATACTAAAAATGTCTGATTTATCAAAGCACTAACAAACAGAAGCAAACACAGGACGTATATTTTCCTGCAAAATACCTGGTTAGGAAAAATGAAATAATATAGCCAAGGCCATGCTTATCAATGGATTTAATTTGCCAGCATTGTGCCTCTCTGGGTGCAGTGCCATTTCCTCTGCTAATTTCGGAGTGCAGCAGTAGAAGGTGATTTATCACGTGAATACCAACCCGGTACAATTCCTGTTCTCCTCTCTATGAAATTATCTTGCTGGGAAGGGAACATTCTCTCTTACCCACTGTTATATGCAGAGTAAGGATAAAATATTAAAGATTTACATGCACACACCTACACATGCACACACCCCCATCTAATTCCACACACGTTTTATTGAATTCCGGGGCGATTATGAGAGATTCCTTTAAAAACCCAATGATTTGGAGCTCTGCAGGATTTACTGGAGCCCCAGATAGTGGTAATGCTCCTCATAATATTACTAAAGGCACGAAACACTTACATATTTCACAGTTGTTCTGTTACAATAA
Organism: Myrmophylax atrothorax; assembly: GCA_026770055.1. NCBI lineage: Eukaryota > Metazoa > Chordata > Aves > Passeriformes > Thamnophilidae > Myrmophylax > Myrmophylax atrothorax. The sequence goes on from JAOXXN010000120.1 coordinate 29,277,836, forward strand.
TACAATGAAAACAGTCAGATTGTGAGTTTTATTTCCTATTTCTGGCTGCAGGGAGGGAGAATCCAAACGATGTGACGGAGTGCTGGCTCATGGATCATATTTAGGCTGCTTATTGTACTTGAACACCCACAAAGATGGCAAAAAATAGTGTCATCTGAAACATCTGAACAGAGTGAAGTCTCAATCTGGAGAGGAGGTGTGATGCTGGTTACCTAATGAGCTCCAGAAACATCTGACATCAGGGGGAACAACCTCACCTGGGCAATGGAGGGAAGGGAATAATCCTCACACAACGTCCCTACAAGGGAATTTTTCTGTTATCATTTATCAATCACCTAAACATCTGTAGAGGATTTCTAAGACTTCCCCCAAATGTTTGTCCCTCAGAACAAGCACAAAGCCTTGCAGGAAGAGGAGCAAAACTAAAGGAAATGATGTATTTCTGAGGGCAAAGTGGAGGGTGGGAGCTCAGGGCAGAGGTAGTTAAAATACAAGGTAAGATTCCTATAAATGTCTGAGCAATATTTGACCAATCTAAACTGGTCAAAAGTCTGGATTTTAATTTAAATTTTTTATATATAAAAAGTAAGAAATCCAATGGCAGGAAATAGAGTGCAGTGAGACATTTAACAGGTGACTGGTGGTGTAATACAGATGGGGTATAATCCTCCATCAACTCCACGGGATGAGTTTTCCTACCAATGCTCAGAATTGGATATACATTGTCCCTCAGCACTTGCTGAAAACAGATTGCACAGTTCTACCCTGAGCTAACATGTTCATAACTCAAAATTTCCCTAAACCAAGGCAAGAGCCAATTTCAAAAGGCAATCTGCAAATTATTAATTTAAGAAGACTGAGTGAAGTGCATTGTGCTCTTTTATCGATCTGAATGCAACTGATTGGACTGTAACAGATAGATCCATTTTTTATAAACAGCAATGAGAAACTCATCACTGAAGTTAAAGAGGGTCCTTGAGCAGCAAAGAATTTGGCATAATGTGTCTTAAATATGAGATTATAAGGAAGGCAGAGCACAAGTGTTTAACTGCTTTTGTATGCCAGCATTTATTAATCATAATCCTCCAGGCAACCAGACCAGATGTCTTGAAACACCCTGGACTAGTCACTGAACTGATAGCAAACCTGGAAAAACAGTATAATTTATTGAGCACAGTACCAAGCTAAGTCCAAAAAGCTGTTTTAAAAACAAAGCAGGATTGTGCAGACTTTTAATAAAGCTATCCTACTTTCCCTTCTTCCTCCTGTTATCCATTCCTGAACCATAACATATTGTCTCTTGTCAGGGCCCAACATGAGAAGGAAATTACAGGGCTGTCTAAAGTTATGTCTTCACTGCAAACCAGTCCTTCAGTGCAGCTCTGCATTGATGCCTCTCCTCATGTTACAGTATAGGCAAAGAGGAGCCCGAGGAGCTTCCTCCTGGGGTAACTTCCACTGGTCAGCCTGGGTTGTGGGAGGGAATTACCCACAGCTAAATACTCTGGGATGGTGGCTACACCTCACAGCCTCCTGTCATTATCTCCCGTTCTGTTTTGGAGAGCAAAAACATGCTTTAAAAATCTGCATTTTCACTGAAAGAAAGGAGTGAAGAAAATATGGGAAGGCATGAAGAGAGCCTGATGCAAGGACTTTTTCAGGAGCAGGATTCTCTCTTGTTTACTCCAGTAGGTCATTAACAGCACCAAACCCTAATAACTAAGCACAGATGCTGCTAATGATTCGTTGTTACCACTTTACACAAAGAGCAAAGGGATAAACATGATATTTCCATATTTGCTGGCTCAGGATGGAGTGCAGCTCCGAGTTCTCATCACTGTTTCTTGCAGCAGAAATTCAGACCTTCCCATCTGGATCTGCTTGCACCTGGATTTACTTCCTTCCTACATGAGAGTACCAGCTGCCCCCTGGTTACCAACCCTCCTCCCTGCTGTTCCTCACCAACACTCCCATGTTTTCTAGTAGCTTTTACAATTAGTTATTATTTCACTGTATGACAATTATGACAGTAGGAAGTCTGAGAGCATAATAATGTTCCCTGGATTTTCACACAAACTGAGCTGAGTGACTGCACCAGCCTGAGCAGGATCAAAAGAGGAGCAGCAAGGAAGGTTTGTAGCCCAGGTCTTCCCTTCCCAGCTGAGGATATTCTAGAGGCAGCAGTGTCAGTTCTTATTGAGCATCAAAAGCTGCTCCCCTGATGACTGTTTGTCCCACTGAAACCCCCTCAGATACCAGCGCTTGTGAGACAGGAATTCTTCAAAGCATAAATACTGGATTATCAGATTGAAAAGTATTTATTAAGGAAGAATTTATCAACTATAAGAGAAGAGGGTGGTCAACACCCCAGATTGCTCCATGGGCACTTGGTGCCCAGGTGAAGTCCTTTGAAAATCCCAAAGCACCATAAAATCAAGCGAAGAAATAAAACAAAACCTGTGCTCTGGTCTCACAAATCACCTACTCTATTGTTCAGACTGTTCAGCCACTTCAGAAACAACTTTTCAAGTGTTTCAGCTTACAAACCAAGCCAACAGAAACAGTGCAGTTTATTTTACAATGTAAGGCTGCAAACCACAGCAGTGCAGAGGCTGTCCTGCTGTCAGCGGGGCTGCCCCTGCAGCACAGCCAAGTCTCCCAAGGGGCAGCAGCTCAGGGTCAGAAACCCCAACGTGACACCTCCTTTCCACTGCTTGGAGAACTAGTTTTAGGCACACTCACCCTAAAGCTGTGAACTTGATCAACAATTACTTTCATAAGACACTTTTACACAATTTATGTCAGGCTTTGACGAGGCCCTGAGTTCTACTACACTCAAGAATGTTTAATTATTGTTAGAAATGACAGGGTCAAGCTGGAACCTCCTCTATCTGCAACTGTCATTCCATAAAATAATAAAATTCTGGAACAGTTGGGGTTAGAATGGACCTGAAAGCCCATCCAGTGCCACCCCTGCCTTGGGCAGGGACAACTCCCACTGTCCCAGGTTGCTCCAAGCCCATTCCAACCTGGCCTCGGACACTTCCAGGGCTGGGGCAGCCACAGCTTCTCTGGGCACCTGTGCCCGGGCCTGCCCACCCTTATGTGTGTGTGTATTTATTTTTACATATATATGCACACATTTCAGTCACAGAGCTTTGCACACAAGCACCACAAACCCACAAGGAGCTTCATGGCATCAGGTTTGCTTGGGCTACACATCATCAGAGAGGAGGTGAGAGGGAGGAGAAGGGATTTGCCTCTGTGCTCCAACACCACAGAACCTCCTCTGAGGACAGGAGGAAGCAGCAGCCTGTACTGCAGGAACAGCCACCTGTACTGCAGGAACAGCCTGTACTGCAGGAACAGCCGCCTGTGCTGCAGGAACAGCCTGTGCTGCAGGAACAGCCACCTGTACTGCAGGAACAGCCACCTGTACTGCAGGAACAGCCTGTACTGCAGGAACAGCCACCTGTACTGCAGGAACAGCCGCCTGTGCTGCAGGAACAGCCTGTGCTGCAGGAACAGCTGCCTGTGCTGCAGGACCATCAGGCTGTGCTGCAGGAACAGCCTCTCAGTCACACCACCAGCTCCTCAGAGCAGCAGCACCTCAGCCCAGCCTGTACCAGCAGCTCAGGGGAGTTGACCTTGTCCCACGAGGTTCAGAGTGCCCCGTTAATGTCCCTTGTCCCCCTCAGGGCTCCAAAGCCCAGCTGCCGGCTCTCAGGGAACAGCTGAGCTTTGGGGTTCTCAGTGAAACAGAAACCATGTGAACACACAGCCTGTTACTGCTGTAGGTTCCAGAGGGTGTTGCTAAACCAGGCAGGACTGAGCTTCCCTTGCTCCAGAGGCTGTTACAGACTGACATGCCACCAGTCCGACTGCATGTGAATAAAAACTGGAACTAAAGTATGAGTGATATCCTTTTGATGTGGCTTATGTGTGCACTTTCCTTTTATAGCAGGTGGATATTTTTCTTGCAGGAGATTAAGCTATAAATTGGAGAATGTTTTCCTTGATGTTTGCCACCCAGGTCTGGATGGAAATGAAGGTGAAAAAAGAGTGTGAATGGGGCTTTCATAAAATTAAATTACTTGTCTTTATGCTCCTTGAATGTTGGGGGTGCTGAGCAATGCTGTGCTATGCCCTGCATTCTCTTCATAGGTTCTGTGCTGGCTAAATTAATTACAAGACAAGCCTTTGGAATTAAGTGTATTTTAAGTTCAGAGGCATGTTTAGAGTGTTCTAATACCGCCAGCCCCTTTGGAAATCTGGTTGTTAGTGTGAGGGGTGTAATTTTCATTTCCGCTGGCACAGTTCTAGCAGCGCTTCTTTAGTTTCACACACACTTCGTGTGACCCATCAAGGACATAAACTGAGGATGTTCTCTCACCAGTTTTGTTTTTTCTAGCAGATAGAAGTGAAAAAAATCATTTAAATATACCCTTAGTATTAAATGAATGTTGTTGCTACTGTTTTTCTCTTTAAATACCAAGATCATGGTTATTTTTTAAGAAATAAAAAAATGCAAGAGAAAAAATGCCTTGAAGATCATGGAAAGCTGTAAGAACAATGTACCTGTCTGCCCTGTAATTGGTGCAAAAATAAAATGTGTGAATAAAGTATTAAATATCAAATTCATTAAGTGGAATGGTAGCAATAATAAGTGGGAATAAATTGGAAATAAAACTGAGACTTCAGGAAGCTTGAACTCAAAGCAGGAGAAGATTTTGCTCTCTAAAATGATAGAATTTTGGTTTTGTTTTATAATTATATTTTGAAGGTGCTGAATTTCACATAAATACTCAACTGAAGGAAAAAAATCCTCAAATATCTGCTTTTATGGAAAGGATTAAAGCCTGGCAGATCTATGATCCCCAATGTTCTCAAGGACGCAGTTGCACCAGTCACTTCCCACAAGGGAAATCAAAGTTTAGACACAAGTCCACCACACCTACAGCAGAATTCCTGCAGCACTCGGAGTGTTCATCACCCAGCGTGAGCATCAACACACACCGAGCCAGCCCAGCAGGAGACACACTGAGCAGGTTCTGCTGAGACATCTCTGTGCACAAAACACACTCAGCTTGGTCACTTCAAGGTTCACGTAGTGCAGATGCTCTGCAGTGCCAAAACCGTGGGAAAGGCAGGGGAAAGTGGAGGAGGAAGATGTTATCTGGCACTAAGGCTGCTGTTACTACTGTTGCTGCCTCCAGTCCATGTTGGTGGCAGCCCCAAGAAATACTTGGCAGGTAGAAGATGTTTGGAAGGAAAAGCACAATGAGGCAACACCTTATTGTGAAGGGAAAGGACTGATGTAGAGGGAGGAAAGCTTGTGTCCCAGGGGAAGGAGCACTTCGACAGGGATCTGCTCTGTAGGACAGTTGGAGCCATCAGGCCATCAGACCAGCCAGGTATTGGGGAGGATCACTCTGGACACTTGATATCAAACATATTAACTAACACCAGGTCTCCAGTCCACACCTGATCCCAGTTCCCCTGGTGACCTCCCTTGTGCTCCCTGTGATGTAACGACTGGTGTGCTCTGGTCCTCTGGTGCCTGTTCCCTGACACCAGGGGAGAAATGGGCTGAAGCCCTGGAATCCAAGGAATCAGCTCTCTCTGTGCACCCAAAATCTGGGGAAGAGCCTCTTGTCAGAGCAGCTTGGCACAAACAAGAGGAATCACCAAGGGGACCTTCTCCAAGGAGCCCCTGTACCTGTCAGCAGAGCTGTCACTCCTCCCTGGCTCCCGAGCATCCTGAGGGACACAGCAGGTATTCCCTTGTCAGGGCCAGCCCTTCCTTCATTGCATACTGGTCAGCTACACAAATACCTTCAAAACCTAAAGACAGTGGAACCAGCTTCCTTCAGGAAATACACTGGAAGGTTTTCCTACCATTTACTTGCATCTGCAGACATTTGAAACCCCTCATTACAGCACAGTTACTCTGCTGTGTGAACTGGGCAGTGTTTAAAATGCCATCAGCTGAGAGTGACATGCCAAAGTACACAGGATTTAGAAGGTCCTCAGCCATGTAGGGCTGTGGCCACAGAGACACACCTTAGATGAAACATGTCAGCTGGACAGGGCCCTTGTCACCGAGCCTTGGGGTGCTCAGAGTGACAGGAGCCTGCCTGCAGTGCTGGCCCTCCTTCCACACTTCCTGTCATTTGGTGTAACACTAACTCAGTATTAATTTCCTTACATTCACTGAACCCACACTCCTCTGTTACCTCCCTTTCCCCATCTCAAGTGTTGATATGTATTTACAGCCTTACCTGCACCTTATTAGGGGTTTTTTGTCTGTTGTGAGAGGCAGAGCACAGCGAGGTGGTTCTGAGCACAGAGTACACTGCAGAGCTGTATGTGCTGTAAATCTCCTTCCAGGGGCTGCATTAATATTCTGCATAAACCCCACCAACCCATAATCTCATGGCATCACTCATTTCCAAAGCCCTGCTCATCCAGGTTTTGCATTAGCTTTTTCCTCCACAACTGAGCAGATAGCGAGTAAACCAAACTGATGTGAAAAAGCTCCGTTCATTGGAATCTAGGGAAAAAATAAATTGTGTTGGCACATTTTATTGTGTTTCTGAGCAAAGCAATAAGGCTCCAACCTTAGCTGAGCATAGCTGGGATTTTGGAACTGGCTGAAAAAGTTTTCTCTTGGAAGATGGATTAAATTGATCATTTTTTCCTAGACGGAGTGCACTTCAGGCTCATTTTGCTTTGTAATTAAGAAGAAAGCCAGAAACATCATTTACACATTAAGAATTTAATAGATATATTTTTCTAGCTTTATGCATTAGCACAGGACAGCCCATTAATGAAATAAGTCTTCCTTCAGGGTCAATTTAGATGGGCTGTAATCTTCTGCAAATATATTGCAAATGAGGATCATTTAATGATCTTAAAACTAACTGCCAGAAAAGGATTGTTATAACTCTCCAGACAACAAAAAGAGGGTTTGGCATGACTTGCAGTACCTTTGTAATTAGCAAATGTTTAATTTCAACCCACCAGATCATAAAACTTAAAATATGATCTTCTGTGGAGGTCAGCAGCAGCCTCTGTGGCCTGGGGTGTGAATGCTGAGGAAGCAAAGCGGGTGGTTGTGGCTGTCAGTCAGTACAACAGCCCCAGCCATGTCCCCAAACCTGGTGCCACCTCTGTGTGATCACACCCTGGCATGCCAGGAAGGGCCATGGGGGAGGACTGAGTACCAGCAATGCACATGGGTGAGGAGAAGGAGCGTTTTACTCAGGTAGATTGGTTAGTGTGGTTGATACCTGTGCTGTTTCCAGGCTGTCACACCACAGCACTTCCGCATCTCCTGACTCGAGTTCTGCCTGTCTCAGTGGCTCCTGTTTGCCCAGGTGTGCCTATACTTTGTGCTACACACACCTCAGGAGTCTGGGAGAGCAGCAATTCAGACACTCCACATGCTTTGTAACTCACACCAGTCCCTCAATTTTACCGTTCTGATACCGTAGGGCGAGTCTTTATTCTGCCTCATCCTCCCACCAGGCCCGGAGCTGCCCTTCAGCAAACACCTTAGTGGGATGTTTCAGGAGCCCAAGCAGGGAAAACCCATGTGCCTTTCCCAGACTGACTTACAGGCTTTCTGGCAGTTTTTCTAGAACTCAAATAAATGGGCAATTTGCTCGGTCCAGTTTGAAAAGTTGGTCTCTGTAGGTCATTCCTGATTTCTTGTACCAGTAAAAACCTTGGAACAAATTCTGTATTAGTACAAGAAACACATTCTCAGTTTTACAAAAGGTTTCCAATCTCTGTTCAAGCTTGTAAGTCAAAACAAGTAATTTTCATGTTTTCTTCCCCTTCCTTCTTTCCTTTCTTTCCAAATCACTTTTGGGCATTACTTTTAGTTGTTCTACATTTCCTTGTTTTGTTGCACACACCAAGAGTAGCATTTTTCACACATGGTGGTGGAGTAATGGTTGTCTGGTGCTGGGTTGGGAATTTTAACCATTTCAACAGAGGCCCATTTGCTCAATACCAACTATTAATGGAAGTTTTAACCTTCAGTCTGCCTAAATGTTTTTAGTGGAAATACCCAGAGTTGAAGGATCCGCACATCCAACAGTGACTTTGAATGAAGTTAAGGATTCTGTGCTGCCAGGAAGAGGCTCATGGTCTTTGTTCTGCTTTAAGAGTGACTTTTGACTGACTCAGAGTTTTGGTGTAAAGAGAAGAATGCAGCAAACTGTGTTTCCCAAACAGTTTTTTATCTCCTTTTGCAGTCAGAGAAGATACTGCATTAGCCTGTAGCAAAGGATTACTGAGAGCAGGATTTGTGCAAGATCTGGCCAACAAAACCCAGACCTGGCTCTCAGTTTCCAGGAGGGCTCCCCATGGAGTAGACACATAAAAACTCCAGGAATGAGGAGTTTTTGGGAATGCCTCGTAGGCATTTACTTCTCGGAGGTGTTTGAGGCTTTGTTGTGTGTGTGCTGTTGCAGACACAGGGCTGCAGGCAGATGGAATGGCAATGATGGCAATCATCCTGGGAGCTCCCCTTGCCAGCGTGACAGCCTTGATTCACTGGCTCAGGCCCCTGGAAACAGCCAGGCTTTGAAGGAGGGCTCATACACAGCCTGTATTGTTGGGCTCCATTGAACTCCGTAAGGAAGCAAACCTCGGAGGCCAACTGGAGGCATTCTGTGCTTCCCTCTGTTTTATTGCACACCCTCAGCCACAATGTGTAAAAAAGGTCAAGACATCATGTAGGCTTTTGCATTAAGCAGCAGAACACTAATTAGTTTTACTGACAATGAGGTTTTGTGCTTGTGTTCTAATATTTTGATGTTTAGCTTTGCTTGAAAACGAAGTCGAACATGACACAAAGCCCCCTCTATTCTCTGTTGTCTTTCCCTCAACATTATTTTTAAGCTCATCATGTGTTCTCCAGCTTGAGTGCTAAGTGTTGTGCTGCTTCAGTTTTAATTTAATGCTCCTACTTCAAAGAGAATAAAAAAAGCCCAGTCTTGTAGGCCATTTATTCATGTCTGCAGTGGTGTTTGAGAAGACATCAGGTAGGAGCTGTTTCCCCAGCTGTGTCCCTGCAGTGTGTCCTGCACTGTCCCTGTGTGTTTGACTCACTGCACTCAGGGCACGATTTGCTCCATTTATAATGATGAGAGGCCCTACCTAAACAATAAAAAATTTTGTTAATAGGCTTTTGCAACCAAATGATCCTTTATGAGTGTTTTTTGGCTCAAGATATTACTACATTGCATTAATTCAGATTGAAGCTGACTGCCTACATGTATTTATGTTGGAAACAAAGACCAGCCTTGGTGAGCTCTAAATGTCCCCATCTACAAAATGTGATTAAAAGAGATGGATAGATAGATAGATGATAGATGATAGATAGATAGATGATAGATGATAGATAGATAGATAGATAGATAGATAGATAGATAGATAGATAGATGATAGATAGATAGATAGATAGATAGATAGA